>VXBW01001986.1:0-16564 GCA_013400375.1 Thinocorus orbignyianus | reverse complement strand
GGGACCCCCGAAGCAGCACCGAGAAGCTGCCTTGCCTTGGACTCTCGTCTTGCTGCCTTCTTGGGGTTCCCGAAAGCCGCCCCGCGGAGCGACCCCGGCCCCGGGAAACGCGGGCAGTGGGTTTGAGGCCGGACACGTGTTGCTTTGCCGGGGAGCGGGTCTCCCGCCGCGGGGACCCGCCGAGGATGCTCCGGGCCTGTGGTGCGACCCCGTCGGGCAGGGCTGGGGCGAAGGGGGAGGCAGGGCTGGGCGGCGGGGGGAGCGGCGCGGCCTCCCACCGAGTTACTCCGTCGTTGCTCTTGAGGGCATGGCAGGAACGGTCTGGCACAAAGCAGACCCCGAGGAAACCCTGACAGGGTGAGGGGATGGGGGCTCACACCCCGGCCACCCCGGAGGCCGGGACGCCCCCCAAGGGTCCCCCGCTGCGGCGGCGGGCGGGGAGGGTCCCCGGGCTGACCTGACCAGGGGGGAGCTCCCCTGACCTCCTCTCCCTGGCTCTTTGTTCTTTACGTTGGCCCTTTGTTCTTCCTCTCCTCGGTGTTTGCCCTAAATTTCCAGGAGGGGTGAAGATGCGGAGGAAAGTTGCTGAAAGCTGAAGAGTTAGGAAAAAAATGGATGCCGGAGCAGGGGAAAGAAGCGGGAGCCCCTTCCCAGGACTACGATCCGTTCCCCAAATTCTGTCGCTTTGTCTGATTTGCCCAAGGGATGGATGGGTCGCGCTGGAGACGGGCCGAGCTCGCACTGATGCTGAGGCCGAAGGGGGAGATGGGGCTCCCGTGGCCCCAGCACAGTCCGCAGGGACTGGGCACCCCCTCGTCTCCATTTGAAAGCGTTCTGGTGGGCAACTGTCCTTGCTGGTGGGAAAGGGAAAAATAAATAATAATCAGTGAACATACTGTGATGAGAAGAGGCAGCAGGTCACAGGGACAAAGGGTTTCTGACTGTTAGATTTGAGGGCGCATGTATTGGTTTGAGTTGCACAAAACCAGATTGGATTTGGCTTCGTTGCTTTCTTTTTGGTGTTCTCCCTGCTTGTTTGACAGGGCTGTGGTAAAGCATTGTCAGGAGTTAAACAAGTTGGCACTCACTTTCCAAGCAGATGGAATGTCCTCACAGAGCAACGTTGTAGCTTAAAAGACAGCTTTAATACCGTTCATGGGAGATCACAGTATGATTTTTGTATTGACAATCATAATAAAACTTCCTTGGAAAAGGAAAACCCCTTCATCTGTCACAATATGATGTAGCTTTATCCTGTCTTTACTAATCATAATTAAATGCTAGAGAACGACAAGCTTATTTTACTTTGCACTAAGAAATCAGTGACAGTTCTGCGAATACCAGTTATTACAGGATTCTTCCCTCTCCCCCTGATACATGATAGTAGGAAAACACTTTATTTGGGTGAGTTAGATGTTAGGAAAGCTGATGTAAAAGATTTAATACTGTGTGTTGGAGTAGGTCACAACAGGTAATGGACAGAACCAGAATGGAGTCCTGAGCTCCAGCAGACTTCCCAGTGCTGGGAAGTAAAGTCAAGGCAGACTTAACCATGCCGTTACGCTCCCACCTTTATATCTGAGGACCTAATGAACAAGCACAGCACCTGAGTGTTTGTTGAAAAGCTGCTTGAATGTAATTCTTCTATTTCTTGTAATCAAGAGAATGTCCATAAATATTTGTTATTTTTACATATGTAGAGATGCTATAAAAATATTTTTAAAATATTATATTCACAGTACTTCTGTATTAAATAAAAAGGCTAAAATTTTTTATTATGGTGAGCCAAATTTTCAGAATTTGTATACGCTATTCTGATATCAAACAAAACAAACTTGAGAGATAAGGTGAGATAAGATTGGACTTGACTAAGTAAATGTTTTAGATCGTGATTTTTTTTCAGCGTGTATGTGCTAATAGGGATCATACCATTTTTTTGGAGATGTTAAATCCCAGGTTCAGTTTTACAGATGAAACCGTTTTTTTGATTTGAGGTGATGCGGGGCCTCCTCTGGCTTTGTTTTTTCCTGATGTCGAGGGGGATACAATCCCAGAGAGAAGTCTGGGAACCTCGCAAGTGGAAAATCCAGTTTTAGGTGTTTCAAGCTGGAAACTCAAAACCAGAAACTGTCCTTGAAAACCTTGACCTTTATTATTTGGGACCGTGGTTCACAGTCAAATGTAACGATCAGTCACTAGCAAAGTAGTGGAAAGATACAGGCATCGTATCAGACGCTTTGCTGGTAGTTTGATTTTCTAGCTGAGTGTCTCCACACAAAAGCCTACTAGTTTATTGCTTAAATCTAGAGGCTGACTGCATTACTTACTGTTCTGTTTATATCCCAATGCTCATAATGTGTTGTAGCAATATCCAGGTAAAAATGTTCAATGCCATTTACAACAAGGAATCTGCCTTAAGCAATACTATAATCAGTAATAGTTAATGTTACCAAGAACAAGAGTTTCTGCAAATGACTTATCGCCACAGGAGTTAAGAAAGTCACAGCTTTAATTGTGCTCTAAACTAACTAAAAGCAAACTTCCAAGAAGAAGAATATAAAACTAATTGGGAAAAATGGGTCTTATGGAATGTTGTATGTGATCAATAACAGTTGCTTCTGTCTCGGTAGTGACAACAATTAAAGGGCCGAGCGATGTCTGTGGGTACTTGTTCCAATAGAGGGTTTCTGCAGCATGAGAAAAAATAATTTCTGACTCAAAAGCATCCACTGAAGAAGGGGTGGCTGCATTTGTTCACATTAATTAATCTTCCCTTTTTGCTCACGTTTTCTACTGACACACATACATTTCTTTTCAGTAGATGAAAGGAAAAAAAGAAAACAACAGACAAGCCCCCACTATTTCTCTTGGAAACTCTGACATTGAGTGCAAGTTACTAAATACTGCACTGGATTTCAGAGGGCAAACCCAAATATGTAAAGATGGTTTGAGATTTTGTTGTCTTGTTTTTTGGAGCAGGAGACAAAACTACTGAATTGCAGTAGTTCGCTGAACTACCGAGTTGTTTAAGTAAGATGTCAGGCAAGACCTTTTACCTCTGATTCTTTTATCACCTTTGTCTGTTGATAAATACTCCCAGCAAATGAGGGGGAAAATACATTGTTTTTGGTTTTGCTTCCCTTGCAGCTGTTACTATATCAAAGCAGTTCTGAACAGTATTAATGCAGAGGAATATGGCATAAAATCAGAAGAAGTAGGAAATTAAAAATGAACACTCTCTGCTTTATGGTAGATACCTCTAGATGTAGGTGTGAATGAATACTGATTCATTTATACAGTTCTTAAATGGAAAAGCCGTAAGTTTACAACAAAGGTAAACAGCATGTCGTGCTGCATTTAGCAGATGTTGGCACACTAACTTTAGGAAAATGGAGAGAAGCGGTTCCCTTGATATCCCTGGAGAATTTTTGATCTTGCCAGAAAGGAAAGGAAAGCATATTACTATAGGAATTAGGTTGAGAATAGAGGGTTTACAACTTTAATGCTATACTTATTTTCTTTTATTAATATATCTCAGTCTTAAAAAAAAAATAAAAGATTTTTCTTTTTAAAGAAAATTCTATTCTATCGGTATATACTTAATAAAAATAAGAGTCTTCAGAATAATGTAGAATTCAGGCTTTAAAATGTTACAATGGTCTTATGTGCTCACTACGTGTGTAAAACTACCACTAACTATAGTAAATAGTGGCTAACATTCAGTTGCTGAATAAAAAGCAATTTAGCCATATAGATTTTTATTTTTTTTTAAATTGTTGTGCCATATATGAAGGACTTGGAGCTCTTTTCATCATGCAGGTATAGGAGTATGCTTAAAATGTTGATTGAATGTAGTAAATAAATTTGAAACAAAAACTGGTGATAATGACACTTCCCTCTAAGTATTCTTTTCCCAAAAAATTGTCATTCTTAATAAATAGAGTAGTAATAACAAACTTAGAAACTACTTTTCCATATTTATAATCTGTCACAAAAGACGACTTATTCAAAGCACAAAAATAAGTATTTCTCTGTATTTCTTTAGTGACTCATGACCCTAAGGTACAGCAGCACTGGCATAATCTCTTTCCCTCAAAATACTTGCAAGAATAGTACATTATTGCCTGTGCATGGTTTTTTCGAAAGTACATCAGTAATGCATGAATGGCTCTGGCTTGTTAAGCACAGAGTGGAGAAAAGATGATAAATCAATATAAGTTCATTCTAAGTAACTGATTAAGACTCTGTTCTGTTTCCATTGCAGTTAACACCAAAACTCTCGTGACTTTGAATAGCTTCCTCTTACTGTTTGGATTGTGGAAATGCTCAGAAAGCCTGGCCAGCGTTCTGGTTTTGTTGTGCAGAAAGAAATAGAAGTAACAAAATCTTCTTTGTTGAAAGCTCTGGTTCCAGGCCTTAATTTTTTCATAGACTTCTAATTAATGCGTAGAATTATCTCCAACACCCCAGCCCCAGCCCCAGCCCTGAAAAGAGTTACCATGCCCATGAGTGGCTTATTGGGTATTCTGTGTTTAACTATTTCAAACCTTCATCCAAATGCAGGACAACAATGATTTTTCTTTTATTTTTTTTTCACTTGTAACAGATACAAACCCTTACATTGGTGCCTGTCTTGGGAAGCTGCCAATGAACTGTTACTAAGTTTAACGTCCACTAAAGATGATTGTTAAAATGACACATTTTCTATGAATTAGGGGAAAAGTTTGAGTAGAACTGAACTAGGTAATTCCATGTGCATGCTTAGCCGTCAATGCTTTCTGAATAAATTATATCACAGTCTAACTTTTTTTTAAACCTTATTATTTAGTATTTTCATATTCACAAGAGTAGAGTAAGACATCTAAAATATGCCTAAAATCAGTAATTAAAAATATAGATCTTTAAACAAGGAATGAAAAGTGCAGACTTCCAAATTATAAATTAGAAAAATCTTTTTTTTTTTAAATTGGATTTTTCTCTGAATAATTTTCTTACCTCCTCCCTCCCTATTCATCTTGTCCACCTGAATAATTTTGGAAGTAGTATCTGTTTGAGTTGGACACAGCATAGTGACTTTTCTATGTCTGAACGATACTTGGAGCTGTTCTTACAACGTCTTTGCATCAATAGAAAGCACTAAATACTTTTTACGTGTGGCAAAAAATACAGAAATCCAGTGATGGTTTCCACTGACACATAGAAATCAAAAGCTTTTGCAGCTGTACCCATATATATCTCAGGGATTTCTAGCGTAGGTGGTGGTGTATTCAGGGGAAAACAAAAATAAATAGAGCTTATACTTCTAACTTGTGTGATCTCAACTTTTCTTATACACTCAGTAGACAAATTTATACTTTTTTTCTTTTTTTTTCCTCTAATTTGTAAAACATCTATCCAATGGAATAAGTGAGACATATATATATATATAGAGAGAGAGATGACACACGTATATCTCTGTGTGTGTGTATATATATTATAGTCAGGGAAAAACTGATTCAAGAAGACAAGCTTGCTTTAAGGGAAGTGCTACAAAAAAGAGGAACTTTCACAGGGCTAAAGTTATCTGTCTTGGTAGAATGAAGGAATTCTTGAAACTGTAGCATCCCAATTTCCTTAAGCATAGCTCCATTTCTGTAAGGAGGGATCACCAGTAGTAGAGCCATGTGGAGAGTGATCATAGTGACTGAATTATTTCTCAGTTCCTTTACCCCTTACCTAGCAAAGAAATTTTCACCAATATGTCAAAATCAAAATTCTCTAAGAGGAAAAACAAGAAAGAGATTCAACCTTTAATTGCTTGGGAGGTCAGTGGATGTTTTTTGTTTGTTGGTTGGGGAAGCACAGCCTGGAAATTCTGCAACCATGCCTAATGTTTATATGTGATTTGTTTTGATGTTATAGTTTAATTTTTTTTTGAGAAAACAGACATGGTGAACCTGTGATTGATGATGATATTTGATATTTAATGAGTTCATTTGGTCTGTTCAACTGAGGGGTATCAAAGATGTAAGCCTTGCTTTTATATAAGGAAACTGAGTCACGGAGAGAGAAGTGACTCTCAGAAGCCCAAGTTCCCAATGATATGTTGATGATGGATTTAGGAATACTGAGAAGGTTGTATACACCTGTCACACACAGGATGCAGCCTCATAATCCACGTGTATTTAATGATGCCTTCACAAACTACTAAAACTTTGTTCTGAATGTTTCCTTGAGAGCTTTATGACACTTTCATTTAGTGGCAATGCTTCACTCATCAAATGTCTATAAAGCTTGTACCTTGTGGTCACCTTTAGGAGGACTGGAAGACGTGTTTGTCTTTTCAGTACCCAAATTTTTTGAATGTTAACTCTTGTATTTGTAACTATAACAGCAAAATTACCTGAAATAAGTGGGAGTTGCTCTTGCATAGCAATTTGTTGCACTGAGGCCACAGGGAGTAAAACTAGCATCCCATGTTGTACATGCTGTGCAGCAGCATAAAGCTGAGAGAGAAAATCCAAGGCATAGTGGAAAATAGCAAAGGACAATTTTCATTGGGCTTGTACCTAAAGAACTGTAGCAATAAGCAGAATATACTGCTGGAATAGAAGAACCTGCTCCTGGATGTTAACTCTGGATAGTATACTGCCCTGGTAACCTAGAGAGGAATGTGATATCCTATCCACACAGGTAGGAATGTAGAGCAACAACCTTCTAACAACTGGAAATTAGTACACCAATCTCTTAAAAAGTCATTATTCATAAAAAAAAAGAAAGAGGCAAAATAAAATTGGTTCAGGCAAAATTGTGTATCCTACCATGTATCTGGTTGTAACAAGTAAGGGTTAGGAATATGGTTTTATATTAACAACTACTAAAATAATTGATTGTTGATTGTCGCCATAGTTTTTCTTTCTCTGCAGTCTTAGCTGAACATCCATGTCCCAAGGATTCAGAGCAGGTTGCACACAAGCCTGACAAATGTAGAGGGCCTAGAATGGGGATCACTGAAGTTCTCAGGATGGCTCTAGAAGGACTTGAATGGGGCTTTCATGAGCTAGTGGCTCTACTTCTCACCAGAAATTTTTTAGCAAAACATTATGGTGAAGTCTCCTAGCTAGGAAAATTGCTCAAATGTAATGAACTGTACCTATTATCCAATAGTACGGGGCAACATATTGAAATAAGTGAATAGAGAAAATTATGGATACAACTAAACTCTGGGTAGTGTATATACAGAACAGTGTTAGTCAGTTATGAAAAACTGGTTTGAAAACAGTCAGTAATACCACTCTCCCTCAGGTTTCTTTCAGTTCTCCTGTAACTAAAATGAGAACTGGCTTCAGCATAAGGGAACCTCAAGGACATGTCCAGCAACGATGTTTTATGTACGCCTTGTAGAGTGCTGGTGGACACAGACTAACATACTTAACATCAGGCTGAAAATTTGCAGTCAGATAACAGGTGTGCTTTGCCATCTCATGGGAGTCAACAAACAGGGATACGGAGGTGTTTGCAAGGGAAACAGTTCCCCAGTGTTAGCTTCTTCATGCCTTCCCCCACAGAAGCCCATTCGGAGGACGGGCTCCAGCTCAGCAGCCTGGCTTGTGAGTTCTGCCACACCTGGCTGGACACCAGCTCCCTCCTCCCCTGCCTGCTTCTTCCTGTGCAAGAAGGCAATGCCAGGTGGCTATGTCTGTCCTTTTCTCTTGACTTTTTATGGTTGGAGCTGCCGTCTAAGCAGAGGGGTAACATAGGGAAGGCTGATCCCTTTCATGACCTATTCGGGGTTATGATTGTCAAGCCCAAAATCAAAAAGACAGTACTCTGCAGGGGGTCTCCTTTTGTTGAGAATGGTTGAAACTCTGCCACCTAACTACAGAGCAGATTAAATGACTGGTGCTATTTTGAAACATCCTTTATTTTCTATATCATTATCCACAAGTAAATATATACAGATTTGCAGACTACCCTTTACATTCCTCTCAGAATCTTCTAAGAAGACAGAAAGAATAAAAAGAAAAAAAAAAACCAAAAAATTATCCCTCCTTTACTAAACTTATTAAAAACAAAACAACAAAAACCAAAAACAAAAAAATCCAAACCAAAAATCACCAAACCGAAAATCTAAACCACCCCCCAAACCTATTAGATTCTGTATTTTTATAGAGATTCAGATAACTTGGGTGTCTTAGATATGACAAGATCTCTGTTATGTTTGTAAACTATTGAGGAATTGCAGAATGACAGAATGACATGGGGTTGGAGGGGACCTCTGGAGATCATCTAGTCCAACCCCCCCTGCCAAAGCAGGTCCTCCTAGAGCAGGTTGCACAGGAACTTGTCCAGGTGGGTTTTGAATGTCTCCAGAGACAGAGATTCTACCACCTCTCTGGGAAGCCTATTCCAGTGCTCTGCCACCCTCAAAGTGGAGAAGTTCCTTCTCATGTTTAGATAGAAATTCTTATGTACAAGTTTGTGCCTGTTACCTATTGTCCCCTCACTGGGCACCACTGATAAAAGACTGGCCTCCTCCTCTCTGCACGNCCCAGGATGCCACTGGCCTTCTTGGCGGCAAGGGCACATTGCTGGCTTATAGTCATCCTGTTGTCCACCAGGACTCCCAGGTCTTTTTCCTCTTGTTCCTCAGAGCTGTTCTCCAGCAGGTCAGCCTCCAAACTGTACTGATGCAGGGGGTTATTTCTCCACAGATGCAGGACCCCACACTTGTTCTTGCTGAATTTCATCAGGTTCTGCTCTGCCCAGCTCTCCAGCCTGTCCAGGTCCCACTGTACAGTGGCACAGCCTTCTGATGTGTCAGCCACCCCTCCCACTTTTGTGTCATTGCCAAACTTGCTGAGGGTACATTCCATCCCTTCATCTCCAGGTCACTGATGAAAATATTGAAGAGAACTGGACCCAGTACTGACCCTTGAGGGACCCCACTTGTTACAGACCTCCAACTAGACCCTGTGCCACTGATCATGAGCTCTGTCTTTCAGCCAGTTTTCATGGACCTCACTCTTCATTCATCTAATCCACACTTCCTAAGGAACTGTGATTCAACAATGCAATGGAAATATCACAGCTAAAAAGGAAATTAACAACCTGCCTCCTTGGCAGAATTATCATTACCCTGTGTGCAGGAAAAGCCTCTGCAGCTTGCTGCTTTTGCTGCAATTACTGGCGTACATTCTTCCCAGGATATCCCGTCGTTTGCTGTACTCCCTCCACAATCATTTTCATAGGGCTTCAAAAAGTAGGAACTTTATCTGGTAAAATGTTTTGTTACAGCACCTAAGAAAATTACCTTCTTACCCCAAACAATGTTGCTATGCTGTAAATACCTAATGAGAACACATCTCTGGTAGTGTAAATCTGGAGTAGTTACCCTAATTTCTGTAGAACTTGCTCTGCGTTGAGACTGGGGCAACTCAGTTGTGCTCCGTGGCAGCAGGTCTCTTATTCTGCTGTTCCTGGCGTGAGAGAAGGACCTAGTATTTTGGGACTTATTTCTGCAAGAAGTTGAGCACCTGTAATGCTACTAACGTCAGCAGGAAAGGAGAGCACGCAGCTCCTGGCAGCAGCAAGCCCCACTAATTTCTGCACTACCCAGAAATTAACTTCAGGAGCCTCAAAATTGTCATTAAAATTCAATTGTTTCCCTTCACATTTAGACATCCGCCTATGGAAAAAACATCCATGGTGTAACTTCTCCCCATCTCCCTGGGGGTGGTACTAGGAGATTAGCTCCTGAGGAGGATGGGAAGGTTGCAGCCTTAATGGCAACTGAAAAGTCAGAGACAAGAAAACGAGCTTACCTTGTTGCCCTTAAGTTAAGCAGTAATCCAAACGGCTCCAATGCTAAAATACGCAATAACCTGGCTGTAGGATTTCATTACTAAAGATTTCACATTGGCTCTGCTTCTGTTTTGGCTATATAAATATCTAGATGACTTTTCCTTTTATTGCTATTGCTGTATAATATGACCAAAATATCATGAAAAAATGCAATCTTTCATTTTTTTAATTAGAATTTGAAGGTAGATCCCCAGCTAGTATAAACTGATATGGCTCCACTGATTTCACGAGAGCTATGTCAGCTTTCACTGGCCATGTGTCTGGTTTCTAGTTTGTGGCTCTGACAGGCCAATTACTGAATAAGGCTTCTTCGATCCATGAGATTCATATATAGTAATGGGGTTAAGCAGTTAAATGTAAGTAAATGCATTAGTCTGCGCAATAAGATCGTTTCACTTTTCTCATCATTTCCCATTATAAACAACCAGATTAAAACTGGTGTCCTCTCCTTCCCACCAGATTCTTGGCCACTTGCTGGAGGCCTGCAGGAATGAGAGGAAGGATGGGTTTAGTATCAGCACATTTCACGCAGGGCTCTAGAAACGAGCATCTTTAATGTACACCAAATGAGCTAAATTATAGGGAAGTGTTTCCAGCTGGCATTCCAGGGCTGTGAATGCAGCCTGGGAACACATGACCCAACAGGCTTTGTCACCCTGACTGATGCTAAGAAATGCCTTCCTACAAGCTTCCATGTACCATTTTCTATCTGTATTTATCACGTCTTTGTAAGTACAACTTTTTGTGTGTGTCTGGGGATGTACTTAAAGATTTTTAAGAAGTCAGAAGACTCACTGAACTTTTAAAGCTGGATACTGTTTCAAGGAGGGTCCAGATGGAATTGAGGTACATGAGGTCCTTCAGTTCAGATTTGTTTGAGATCTAATACTGACCTGTTTATCTTTTGCCTTCACATGTCAGGTGAAGTCCTGCAACCTCAGGGAAGACTTAATTCATACGAACAGTGTTGGGTGTCACAAGTGCTTTCCCCTCAACTGCAGTAGTATCAGTTCTTCTGGCTTCATAGAAAATATAGCAGTTAAAGAATTCACATTCAGGGATGAAAGGTTTCATGTTTCCTCTTCTTCCAGCCTACATGCTATTCTATGCATAGGCTTCTTCACTCTTCCTTTTGAAGCTCTACCACCAGCATTTGAGGTTATCCAGGCCAGAGACAAGGAGCAGCAGGGAGGACAACTGTAGCCTCTGTGAGAACACTGTTATGTGGGGTAATCCTGGATCTCTGGCATCCAAGACTCCTTTTGCACTTACACATTAAGAATAAAACACATTCGTGGGCTTTTGAGAATTCCTGAGATATGACCCGAATCACAGACAGAGCCTATCTGCCATCAAACATAATCCCTTCTTGGCAGCCATTCCTCATCTGCAACCTTTGGTTTGGGGATCTGTTTTGGAGAGGCAAAGAGGCACTCTGGGAGTCTCGTTGTCACCTGTACACCCAGGAATCAAGCTCATAACACTCTGTTTCGTACTGGCACTTTCCCCAGTACATCGCATGTACTTTGCACACACAGCACGGTTGCTTAAGTGCAGCCTGTTAATCGCTGGTTATCCGTGTAGTGTGTGAAAGGGGAAAAGGCTTAAATTCTGTTTGTATTTTAAATAACTGTCTTGGCAGTTACACAATCCGCAGTGTTCATATTTTCATGGAATGCAGTGTTTGTGACTAACGTTAAAAAGAGAAGAGCAGATATCAGACGTGTCCAAGCAGTTTCAGGAGTTGGTCCGGACTGGGCCAGCCCTGCTCCGCAGCTGGCTGTCAAGGGCAACTGGAAAGGTGCCGCTCAGCACTGTGCAGTTTGTCTGCTGCCTGCCTATACACAGTATTATTACTTGCTGATGGCAGTTTGGCAAGTTTTGTCTGTACCACGCAAGCCAAATTCTGATCCCTTTACAGAGTTAGTTCAAATTCCTCTGACACTAGGCTGGATTCTCGTGAGAAGCTGGAGTACAGCAGCCAAGAGGTGAGCTTGCTTATTCCAAGCAGACTTGGATCTCGTATTAGGTGAATGCCCCACCCCGAATCCTGATCTCTAATAAATTAACTTTTTAATACTGCATTACCACTAGTGTACAAGCCAAAAGTCTATGTAGATATTTATGTGCCAACAGCCAACTCGAAGCTCTCCCTTTTTCTTCTGATATATGTTATGCTTTACAGACATGAGCAATCCATATGGGATATCTTTCCCACAGAGTAAAACCAATGTAAATTTACGTGACTCAGGGATTTGTTTCAATGCTTATGTATAAACTCTCATTAGAAGTGATTATGCTTGAAGATCAAAAGAAAAGTACACTCACTTGTATTAATGTTTAATGCATAATTCACATTGTTAGAACAAAAAAGAAAACAGTGGTGGTTGTTATGACAAATATTAAACATTGGTGCTACTAACCAATTCTCATAGAGGATTCTTCATGTCATTGCATTGCCTGTGTGCTGAGGTTTCCTCTGGCACATGTTGTACCACCGTCTGAGATTTAAAGATGCCTTCCTCACTGGATGAGTAATTCCCCTGTAATGACAGGAGTGGGGAACAGACGGCATACCCTACTACTGCGGTGGCTCCGATGCTCAGAGACCTCTCAGTGGAAGAGCGTAGACTAATCTAACCCAACTGTTTACACAAGTGGGAGTTCAGATCAAGCATGCTCCTCTATGGTCCAAAACTCTCCTTGCCTTCCATCTTAGTTTAGTTGGAGCTTTAATATCCAGACTAGATCCATGGACAGTTACCCAGCGCAACAGAGTTAAAGAAGAACTTGATTTCTTGTTTAATGCTGATCCTTCTTTATTCAATGCTCACTTTCTTACCAGAAAGCTTCTTACTTAAATTGGCAGGTTTGGTATGAGGGAGTTGCATATGAAATCTATTCCCTCTACCTGCAACCAACAGGACACCAGAGCAAAGCCACGCTCGTAATCACAGATCGAGCTTTGGAATGAGAACCCTGTGTGTGGCATCATTTGTGGCACACTGCACAGAGCAGCAGGACTACTTAATCTGTTTAAGGGAAGATCCCTGGGTACCCTCTGCCTTCCCACATTACAACCTTCCACATAAAGTAGGAGCTGGGTTTTTTTACCTTCATAGCTTTTATTGGCTTTTCCCATGTCAGTGTTTAAAGGGTCAGCAATTTAAATCATCTAGCTTTTATATTATGCTTCTTTCAAAAAAAAAAACTGGCCGTTTTACTGAGCTGAGTTTACACAATTTCTTAAGTAAGATAATATTTTTTCTCATCTATTTTTTTCTTTTTAATTTTTTTTTCTTAAAAAAACCCCCCACAATAACCAACCTTGAGTTTAAAGTTTAGGAATCTTAATTCATGTCAAAGGGAATTAAGGGAGGTCTGTGGCACAGAATGAGACCAAATAACATTTGACAAAGTTTCTGCTTGGCACAAAGTCACAAAAAAATGTGTATGTTCTCATTATCATGTTGGTAACTTTCCTGTACTCCAGTAGCGATACAAAACACCTGACTCAGGGCACAGTAGCTGTCTGAGGTTCAGGTAGGTTCTTCCTGATTCACATCTCTGTAAGCTAACTATAAATAAACTCTGTATTCTTAAGGTGCCTTCTGAAGGCCCCATTGTTCTGCAGACTTCTATACAAGTCTGAGAGGTTCCTCATTCAGGAACTAATACTGTTGAATTAGAAAGGGTGTTATTGCTTTGAATGGTATGCAGTCAAACATACAAATGGACCATGGGTGCTTAAGAGGACAGAGCAGAGCTTTGGGTTTTGTTTTCTTTTTGTTTATAACAACCTGCTCGGGACATTTATAATCCAGAAGCTGGTATCTTCTCCAGTAAAGATCCTATTGTTCACTTTAAGGCAGTTGAGAACTTACTCAGAATATGTTCTAGTTAAACTGCTTATTTGTAGTAGAGTGCACATGGCATTGGTATCCTGGAATTGATCACAAATGCACAGCTATCCAGGGGCTTTTTGTGGAGAAAGGAAAACCCCGTAATTAATTCAACGTGCTTTACAAGGAATGGAGCAGGTAAATTAACCTCATATTATACAGAAAAATTAAACTTTGTTGGTTTCACCTGTGGGACTTTGGACTTGTCTACACACCACATTATTCCAGAACGCTTATTGGGTACACTGCAGTAATTACTCTTGACTAAACCCATGTGTAGACAAATCTTAACGCCAGCATAAGAATTCACTTTCTTGAATTATCTTAATCCACTTTGAAAGTGGATTGGGTGAAACCAGGAAACACCTCAGTCATTTCAGAATGAATAAACTACCTGAACACAGTTCTGCTTTACATTCACATCCGACCTTACTCCAGCATAATTTTCCTGGGCTGAGAGGCTCTCAGGATATATCTACATAGCAAATGAACGTGATTATAGACATGCCAACCCCTCCTTTACTCTCACTGGCATGACTAACAGCAGTAATGAAAGATGGTAGCAGAGACTTCAGTACAGCCTATTAACTGGAACATATATGCAGTTGGTTGTGAACAGCCTCTGCTGAAATCCACCTCGTCACACCCTCGCTGCAGATCCACCTCACGTCCCTTAGACTATTACTGGGCTTGGGGATGCCTCTGTGCATCTCTGGTGTGTACACACACCAAAAACTGCGTACGCAATAGGACTGTGCAGCTGAGGTAAATGGAAAACAGGTGAATTTAACTTCAGAGGTTAATCGCATTGGAGAAGCATGGCTCACACATTTTTAATATATACACCTTTGACAACCAAATGAAGTGTCAGCTGTGTGACTGTGGAGGCCAAATTAAATATGCTGTAGACAAGCACAACTCAGTTGATTTCACTAGGGCTGAATTTGGCTCCATAGGTGAGATCTTGCTTATTTGACTAGTACTTGTTTTGTTGCCTATCTGCTCATTTATTTTAATGAAATTAATGCATTTTAATGTTCCTTTAAGTGCATTCCAAAAATAGCAATTTGATTAACTAATTCACTTTTTAAAGAGTAACAATCACAACTAAAAATCTCCCTGTTAGCTGAGGTATGGAATAATTGCAAGTAGCATCTTGGGTAGCTATGCCATACCCTTCATCCTTTTAAACAAATTCCCCACATCAATCAGAAGGGCCTCACTTAAAAATGAATGGCGAAATACAGACAACAATCAAGCTGTACACAGTACTTTTCAAGTCTACTAAAAAAAATTTATCAGTAATGTACTCTGCTGAGCACACTACATTTAAGACGGGTAGGAATTCAGTCTAAAAGTCGTCCAAAACAATTCCAAAACAGAAAACAGAAAACTTGTCTTTCTAGCCAAGCCAGAAAGCACCTTGAATAGCTTGGGTTAAAAAAAAAAAAACAAACAAACAAACAAAAAAACCCACAAAAACTTTCAATTTCAGGTTCCTTAAAATGATGCTTGGACTGTACTATGTTCTGAGAATGAATTTCCCCCTCCCTGCCCCCAAAATCTTTTTTCAGTTGCAACAGACAATCTCACCGTTTGAAATAAGGTGCCGTTTGAGAACACAGAGTCCAGCAACAGAAAAGATGTACGCTGACTTCTCTCTGACTTTATCTCCTTACAAAAACTGGAATAGCAAAACCTGATTAGTAACCGTATTAAACAAAGTCAATTTTCTCTTTTATTGTACTTAAATGAGGAAAATGAAAGTGTTAATGCTAATATTAAGGCCAAACAGAGGGAGCTGCAAAAAACATAACTGAGCTTCGACCCTGCTACGTGTGTCCCTTCGTGAACTCCACAGGGCTAAGTTAGGTGTGTGTTGGCAATGCTGTCAGTTGGTATTAAAATAGGTAGTGGGAAAGGCAGGATAGAAGTGGCGAGCTTGATTTTGGGTGCTGCTGGGCGGCTCTGTGGTCCCTGGGCAGGTGGTGTGGCACCTTGGCAGCGTGGGGTATGAACAGGCCTTATGGAACAACTGATCTCCAGCTACAGAGGGGCTTAAACCTGAGCAAGCGTGGGCAGTTTCTTTCCAAGTGAGGCCTAATTTCAGAAACACTTTTTGGACGCCGGCTAAGTCCAATGTCTAAAAGCCTCCCCTGAATTTAGCAGGGGGACGTTCAGGTCGAATTTGCCTTTTGGAAGTAGAAAAAGGAAAGGGAAGAAGATGCAGGTGGCTTGCCAGCCCCTACTATTGCTCATGGCCTGCGCTGCGCTCAAGCCCACCTCGGTGCTAAGGGTGGGCCTAAGTCCCCCTCTCTCTCCATTTTTAGCCTAAAAGGCCTTGCTTTCAGCAAAAAGGTGTCCCCCAGCCCTAGCAGCGGCAGTCGGAGGAGCAGAGGGGCCGAGCTGCGGGCACCCGGACCGGGCTGCCAGGCTCTGCGCCAGTCCCTCGCTCTCCTCAGCAGCGACGCCATTGTGAGAGTCAATCCCCAAACCGCCGCCGCCGCGCCGCCCCCGGCCTCACTCTGCCCAGCGTGGGGGCACCCCTCATTCACCCCGCTCCCACTCGAGTCCCTGTGTGGGGAAAGGGGGGGATTTGTGCGTGTGTCCCCCCCTCTCCATTTGCGCGTCCCCCCCGCCAGCCTTCCCCTTGCAGGGGCTCGGAGATTTGGCGGGGGGAGGCGGGACGCGAGGCCGGGCCTGCACGGCAACAGCGTTTCTCCTCGCCTGCCTCCCTCTTGCATTTCGGGTGCTTTATTTTTTGGGGAAAAAGGGGGGATTTCCTTTAAATTTTAATTTTTTTGTGTGCGTGTGTGGTG
>VXBW01001985.1:142794-168084 GCA_013400375.1 Thinocorus orbignyianus | reverse complement strand
TACTTTTGTTAATACAGTATTTTTGAGGATAGCTGGGAAACAGCTGCTACCCTTCACTTAAATAGGATTATTTCCACTGAGTTCTGCAGGGACCAGTTCAGCCATAGACCTTCTGATGACTCCTATTCCCATAAGAGAAGAGCAGAATAAGTGCTCCTTGGAAAGGCTTTATTAAATCAGGAAAGAGAACATCGACCATCATAGCAAGAGACTTCCTCCCCGTGCACCATGTGCTGGGCGATGGATGGACGAGGTATTTTTAGATATGACACAAACCAGCTGTTCTCCTGCTATTAGCACACACAATAACCGTGGCAGATGTCATCACTAACCACACTAAGAAATAAATGGGGGGAATGGGAGGCCGGGTGTGGGTGTGGATATTTCCTTTTATTTATTTATTTATTTATTTCCCCAGTTTCACTTGGTGGTCTTTTATCTGTGAACCAAAAAGAACTAAGAGGTGATGAACACAACCAGACACGATAGCAGAATAAGACCACACCACAGATACAACACTCTGAATTAAATTGCATGAACTGGGGATGGGTCAAAAATACCTGAATCATCTCACTCGGGTGGGAATTACGTTTGTATCAGGAAAATTTTAGTCGAATATTGACAAGAAAATAGATTACACAGTGGAGTAGGCCTAGCATCAACAAGAAACATAAAACTTCAGGGAAAAAACCCAGTACTTGCTGGCCTGAATGACCATGTTCACTTCACTAAAATCTTTTTTCAACTGATCCTATAGTGCCAGTCCTTATAGAGGATACGTGGGAACTAAGCTTTTAGTCACCCAACTAAGACAACAACTGGAAATCACGTACAGGAACTTTATTTTCAACATTCATCAAGAAACAAATAAATAACTAACTAAATAAAAATTAGCTTGCCTGTCTAGAAAAAAGGAAATATCTGAAATCATAAATTCACCAGAACTCACATTCATAAAGCAGACGATGGCAGGAAATATTCCTGCAGTCTAAGGTGCCAGTTGTCAAATAAGTTAAAGTCAAACACATAGTTTGACCCCTGGAGTCTACAAGTTGAGACTCAGGTTATCGTAACCTTAAACTAAACGAGAGGCAACTGCTGCAGTTTTCAGAGAAGCTCTCTCAGAGTTCCCCATAGAAAAAATCTTGGACTCTGTTTTGTCTGGGGTTGGTTTTGGGGTGTTTTCACAAGGGAAACATTGAAGAAGGGATGAAATTAACCCTGGAGTATAGCACAGGAGGAATGCCTGCTAGATGGATGAGACAAAAACTTAAGATAACATAAAATAATTCAAATCTTAACAACTTTCTTCCCAAAAGAACAGAAGCAACAACTGCACAGCAGCACATGCATCTTCAGAAAGAGCATGGGAATGAAATGACCAGCAAATTACAGAAGTAGGAAAAAGAAGCGACCAATCAAGAACATAGAGTGCATTAAATTTGGTGGTGTGAGGCGGAATCCTTCAAGAGGAGGCGGCTCCAAAACCCTGGGGTTTAAGTAGTTCAAAATAAGTTCCAAAAAAGTCAGGGGAAAAAAAGGAGTGGAAAGTGTTGTCTGCTGATAAAGGAGAAGAACACGATAATGAAGATGTTAACATCGTCAAAGTACTAAAACCTTCAGGATAATATCTTCAGAGTATCATACATGAAACAGCAAAGACAGGGAATACAAGAATAATGATAAAAACAAGAGGATGCTAAACATCAATTTATGCAAGCAGTCAAGAATTGAGAAGTAATTTAGCATATCAAACAAATTGATTTACAAGACTAATGTTGACACAATTATTTTTTTAATTTACAGAAAATCAGAAAAGTATCAGATTCTTGAAGGGGAAAAAAAAAAAAAAAAAGAGAAAAAAAATACTAGTGAACACAATTCCAGTAAAATACAAAAGGAAACATGCAGAGAAGCTGAAATACCTTTAAGATGATGGAACCATCACTTCAATTTTCTAAAAACACATCCTTTAACTCAATTTCCTATTTTTCAGAGAACCAGAGGAGGCAAGAGGAGGGGGAGATGAGTAAGGTAGATCTATCTAAATTCCAGTCAGGCACTTGCCACAGCAGGAACAATTCCCTGTTGCGTCTCATCCCTTTGATACTACTTGAAAAGTCACAAAAGAGGCAGAAACGGCCTGAAGCATCCATCAGGTATGAAGATGGTGAACTAATAAAATGTTGTTTGGTGCCCCAGCTTAAGGAATGAGAGTGCTGCTATGATTTTTTTCCTCCCAAGTTAGAGAGAAGGCAACTCCCTGGTCTTGCTGAGGGTGCAGGCGGCACAAGTCAGCTTTATCATGCCAGTTTGCATCTTTTTTCCTCCCCACTTGCCCCATAGCAGTGTGTTGAGCTCAGGGGTGTTTTCTATCTGCTGAGATGGAGGTGGGAAAAAAACAGCCATTGTGCCAGAATTCTCCTAATTTCTGCTGGTCTCTAACCAGCCGGGAGCCAGAAAACTAGAAATTGGGAGTAATAACCCCTAAACCTTGCATGGTTTATTTTCCTTCTGGAAGCAGTCACGGAGTATTTGTAGATGAGTATTTCTGGTTTATATTGCAACGGAAGAAATTCTTCTGTGGGCATTTTTTATGCTTTTTTCTACTGAACGAGACAATTTTTGCTATCCTAGGCAATATTCGGGGCCTGCGTAGGTTTTTAAAATAATAATTATCATACTGGAAAAGTCAGAGGGATGAATTAAAAGCAGATCATTATGCCGAGGACGTAGATAGGAAGCACGCTAAAAGTATCAGCTAATCTTAATGCAGGAAGTAAATTCAGTGGGGAAAAATTACTCTGTTAGGAATAAATTTGAGCATTAGGGATGCTGAGGTGCAAGACTGAGATCCAGCAGAGCAGCTACCATAAAGGTGGTTTGGAGCAGAAATTCACGGGCAGCAAGGAGTACTTTGCTTTCACATCGCTTCTCAGGAAGGCTGACATAAAAGCCAGGCATTATTTGGCTGCTTACTAAATGTGGTTTGCACAAGCATTTGATTCTGAAGTTATGCAGGGTACAACAAATCCATGCTCCTCGTTACCCACACTAAAACCCATCTCTGCCACTAGAAGACTGTCTTAAATAGTGTCAGGGAATCAGGGAATTGTCAGAGTTATTAATATTACTCTTGAGAATGTCACTTGAATGCTGAGGATTCTGCTGCTGGGATGGCTCTTGGACATGTAATTTCTGCCATCCTCTTGAGCCTCTAAGCACTCTGGTGTTGAGAGCACGTCCTCTGCTCCAGAATTAATCAGCAAAGTCCCAAACAAGAAGGGATTTACAAATAATCACTAAAAAAATGTCTAAAAAGGTGACTGCCTTACTAACTACATTGCAGTAACCAACAGATACTTGAGGGCCTCCCATTGAAAGACAGAGTTACCTTTTACCTCCGAGTTACCTTTTTTTACTTTCAGGTGTATCTGTCACATTATATTTTGGATTTGCTTCATGAAATACTGGATGTGAAATAGACGTGCTACATGTCCTCTGGCCATAGCCTGGATAAGAATTACTTACCTTAAAATCAGATGTCTAATGGACTGCTTAATACACTCTGATATTTCACTGTCAAAATTACAGTGAAAAGAGGAGGAAACAAAGCCCCATCAATCTTTTTTGTCACAAAAATTGCACGAGAAAGATTAAAATTAACTGTGTTTTGAAGAGTATAATGTCAGTGTGCTCCCTGAATGCATAATTTATGAGATATGCAGCTGTTTTCATTTAGCCTGAAATAAGGCAGAAACAGCTTTAGGAAGAGAAAAGAAAGGGCCTTATATCCTGCAGCCTCAGTTCTTCAGCAGGATGGGGTAGACCTTTGGACTGGGGTGGTGGTTCCAGAGTCACTGGTGTTGAAGCATTCAGTAGTTTTCCCGCTGAAAAATATTCTATCTAGAAAGGAAATACGGAAAACCCATCATTGGTCATAGGTGCAGAATTCACCTCCATGAAGGGAAAGGACTTGGTGGGTGAGAGCAGCCCTTAGCTTCTCCTCCTGTGAAAAACACACGTGGAAAAACTGAGTGCCAGAACACGTCTGCTACAGCTCAGGGAACATATTCTAGAGAGACCCTTGCGGTGGAAGTGGGGAAAAAAAACTCCAGACCTTTGCAGTCTTCCATGTGCAAGGGGATTCCTTGCAAATTCTGCTTCTGAAGGATGGCTTTTCTCTGGCAAAAACCAGGCTCCGAGCAGCCTTGACCCGAACAGAGTATCCAGCCTGCCCCATGGGTTAAGAAGAGTTTGAGGATGAAGCGACAACTCGCTTTAGAGGCAAAGGAGGGAGCCTGAATAGAAAGCAGGAGTGCTACAAACGGATGGAATTAGGGTGGCTCATTAGTGATGCTGAATGCAATCACAAAGCCAGGCAGTGAGACATCTGAGCTCTGGCACGTGATGGATGCTCACTGTGTGGGTGCAGAAAATAAAAAGAACAAACCCTAGAAACACGTACGAGGAATTCACAAATTTTTAACTCTTCAGAATCCAGCCAAATGGCCTCTATGCAACAGCTGGGACCGCACAAGAATTTTCAGACATTGGTCTTCAATACCTGAGGAACCTCTAGAATCTCTGTGTAACAAAGCAACCTCTGGTCTCCGTGACTGATGCCCTGTGTGTTGCCATGTCAATGAAACAAATATTGCTGCGGGGAGCACAATGAGGCATCCCCACCCTCAGGAATGAACAAAAAACCTGACCGAAAACCTGATTAGAATTCAAAGTGACCCAATTCTGCGAGCTTCTGAAACACAATTTCTCTTTGGGTGAATCTTTTACGCCTGGCAGAAGCGCTGCACAACGCCGTGCGGATCCAGAAGTTGGGTTGCAATCTCTGTTTCTAAACTTTGTCAACATTGACATCTCCTTTCTCCACCATTTGAATGCGACACCAGCGGCAGAGGAGGGTAACTTTGCTGGCAAGGACCACATCTCAGAAGACTGATGCTCCCCCAACCAGCACTGCAGTCAGCATCCTTACCTGAGGAGTCACCTCCTGCATTTTATAGAGTCATAGAATCGTTTGGGTTGGAAAAGACCTTTAAGATCATCAAGTCCAACTGTTTGGGTTGGGTTTGGGTTTTTTCCTTTTTTCTTTTTTTTTTTCCCCACAGAATTTTCATGGTTGGAAGGAACCTCCGAGATCTTCAAGTTCAACCATACGTGCACCACAAAAATAGAATAAAAAAAGAAACCCAACTCAACAATCTTGGCCACTAGAGCATGCCCTGAAGTGCCACATCTCCACCTTTCTTAAATACCTCCAGGGATGGCGACTCCACCACCTCCCCGGGCAGGTTGTTCCAGTGTCTGACCACCCTCTCAGTGAAGACATTCCTCCTAATATCTCATCTAAACCTCCCCTGCTGCAACTTCAGACCATTTCCTCTGGGATCCTGTCAGTATTCCCTTGGGAGAAGAGGCCAACACCCACCTCTCTACACCCTCCTTTCAGGTAGTTGTAGAGGGCAAGGAGGTCTCCCCTCAGCCTCCTCTTCTTCAAACTCAACATGCCCAGTTCGCTCAGTCTCTCATCAGACTTGTTCTCCAGACCCTGCCAGTGTTACCTGAACACAGCCCCTGATGCCTGTGGGGGTGGGACTGCAGGGGCCAGGGGAGGACCAGGTTAGTCAAAAAAACGCCTGAAAGGAGCCCCCATGCTCTGCCTCCTCGTAGAGCTCAGCCTTCTGTAGAGCACGTCCCATGGACCACTCTTCCTTCTGCCCTTCCCTGCAAGACCCGAGCCTTCTGCTCCCTGCATCTCTCCAACCTGCAGCTTCCAGAAGATTCTGCAGCCCCTACATGGACAGTTTTACAACACGAACCGAGGCCACATGAGGTAAGGAAATGAGAGGAGGAGAACAAGGCCACTGGGAGATGTTCCTAGCAACCCTCTCATGACACGAAATCTTATTTTATGGGGTAATATTAAGATGAAGTGGTATAATTCGATGTTTGTGCCTACTCCCCTACCAGGACTCTTAAAAAAAAAATATATTTGCCATGTGTAACAGTGACACATACATGGACTTGAACTCACAGACTCATAACTGGGTGTTTACACAGAGAAATTTCAAATGAGTTTTAGCTACAGGATGGTTATATATGGCACAACTCCCACGCTCAGCAGGATTTCGGATAAAGACTTTAGTAGAAGTTTTCTCATCAGAAGTCCAATGATAACTGTGTTATGGGCAGATAGGAGGACTTACTGCTTGTCATAAACAGCAAACATTTCTTACCTAGCACTACTTGAATAAATGAAATAAATTCAACACATACTTAAAAGGCAAAAATAATTTTCCATTCATCATTCTGCGCATCGTCGTGACTGCATTCACTGATGCAAACAAAATCAGATTTGCAAACTGATATTGTAAGGACACTGGCAAAAAATGTGAGTGTATATGTACATCTACACGGAGACATATGCATACAGACTATGAGTGCATGGATATCTCTTATATGTATTTAGTGTAGATATGTTTGTGTGTTTGTGCATCTTCAAAGGAATATTAACTTTAGGGTTACAGAGAAATTCAGCCAAATCAGAAGGGACAGGTTCTGCCTTTTTGTTTCATATTCTGAGCAATTTCAATTTCAATTTCTTTTTTTAAAATCTGCTCTAATTCTGGGAGGCTGCTCCTGAAAGCTGACAACATCAGCAAGTACCATCACCAGATGAAAAGCTTTCTTTGCCTCAAACAGCAATTAAATTTTAGAAAAGGAAAAGGTAAATATTTCCTCTTTTCATTAGGAGTTATCAATCGGTTTAATGCAAACCAGAATTTCTTGGTAAGTGTCCAGACAAGGGGGAAATAAAAAACCAAACCCAAACCCAACCCAAACTCCCATGTTTTGAACACGCTGTTTTGAGCAGCAGCTAAGAGGTTCCCTTGCTCGTGGTTTCAAATGGAGTTTCACATATTTAATAACTTTTTTATCCAGCTTTGGCACGGAGGGAAAAAGCCTGCCGTATGCCGCTTCTCCTGAGCTGGCAGGTAGCCCCTCAGAGATAGTTGATTTTTTGTCATTGAGCATTCAGCCTCCAGGGTATGTTTCCAGTGGAACATATTGCCTCAGGCAACAATTTCTGTTAAATCAATAACTTCTAGCAAAACACAACTATTACTCAGCCCCTTCGTTATTTTATACTTCTAAATATTCCCTAAATTCAGTGGCAGACAGCTAGAGTTGGCCAAAAAATAATAATAAAAAAAATCTTCAATTTGAACTTAATTTTTTTAATCTAGAATCTGGGAACATCGCCTTCTATTTGGCAAGTAAAAACTCTGAAAGCTTCGTTTTTTTAAGTTCTGGGATGAAACTGCTGTATGAAAACACTGACATTAATGCTGGTGTCAAACACGAAATTGTCATTTCAAGTGTATCAGGCTGCAAGACAGATTTCTGTGCATTTAATAGCAAGTGTCAGAGTGGAGCAGCTCTCTGCTTCAACATCCACTGCACAGGAGATGGCAGAGAGAGGAAACAGTCTTCATCAACTTTGATCAGCAGAGTTTGACAACACTAAAGGGAACCGAATGAAACCACAAAGTTTATATCAGATTTGTGGGGGAAGAAGTGTGGAAAAAATGAAGCTGCTGACTTAGACTTTCTTATAGCTTACAGAGAAGTCAATTTAAAAAGTTTAAATCAAAATTATTTGGGTATCTTGGCTTCACTTAGAGGTTCTACACCATTCTTCCAAGTAGCGAATGTGGCGTTATATATGTGTGATAAAGCTCCAAGGTGGACACTGTGACCAACAATGACCTCTTCCATCATGGTCCTGTTTGCCAGAGCTCCGGAGGTGGAGGCGTTCCCTCCATCCTGGTCCACGTGTTCCCCACCTGACATTTCATTCCTGCTGCACCTTTACCATCCGGAAGGGTATGGAGCAAGAAAGGATGGATTACTTCCACGCTAGGCAAACAGGCACTGTTTACTATCATAAAAATGGGAAAACCTGTTCTAATCCACAGCAGGAGGAAAGACAAATATTTTAACTGCCTATTACACAGTTTCTTTACTGTTTGTAAACAGGGCTAGACAACACTGCTCCCAATTTTGATCATTGCTTAAAAACATGTATAAACAGACTCATTAATGTGCCTGGATGAAAATATACAGCCCAGGACCAATGCAAATACAACAGATAATGATTTAATAAACAGTATCCCGCCGCCCACACCGCCACTGCCAACTCAGCCCCTGAGATAAAAGGGAGAGTGGTTAAAATGACAAGAATTGGCCCAGCTGCTCTGGCCATTCAGCTCTGAACACCCATCAATATGTGTGAATTTTGTCAATGTATTAATGGATGGGAAAGCGATCTTTTAATTATATTTTTTTTTATTTAAACTTTTTTAAAAATAAATGTCTGTACCAAGTCTTTCAGAAGCCAGCATGCGGTCATTTTCTAAACAGGCATATTCTCTTCCCAGTTAAATTAGTGGGATTCTTGCCACCGGCAGCTGAACAGGAAGATCTAGAGCATTACGCTGAGAGCTATTACGGCATTATTGCTATTCATACACAACTCCAGGCCTTGTGTAACACATCACACCCTTGTAGAAGGCTACAGGGAAAATAACAGAGAAAAAAAATATATATAAAATAAAACACAATCTAAACTACAGTTACTAAAAAGCAACTGTGAAAGCGGGGTGAACTTCAGCAAAGGTTGTCACGGTTTTGCTCTGCCACAACTTCAAATACTCAACTAAATTAAACTGCTTCCACAGAATATTCAATTTGTACTTCCATTTATTGAGTTTTGGTACCATTTAAGCAGATACTAACTCCACATCGAGGCAATGCATTCAGTACAAAAAGGTCACTGAGATCACAGAGAGTTGTCCTTTTCAGCTCTGCCAGAACTTCTTTTCTCTCTGCAGGGCGGAGAAGAGACACTCATGGGAATTACTGTCTGCCCGAGATGTGTATCTTCGTTTTCTGGCTCTCCTCAAAGCAAACAAGCAAAACCCACAGCTAAATCAACCATGCTTTCCGTACTGAATATATATATTAATGTGCATGTGTATCTCTTTTCTTGGTCATCCAAAGAAGGACAATTAATTCCTTATCGAATAACTATGGTTAGCCATACCTGCAATTTGAGCACTGCCCAGTTAGCCTACCACGCTCCACCAGTTTATTGAGCTTAATTTGTTAAAATATATTTAACCATCTTCACCTTCAAGATGCAGTTCTGTCATTCTCACTTGAATGGGGCACCGGGCAGCTTTTTGAAGCTCCTCTCATGCATCCAGGTTGACTTTCTAAAATGAAGGTACAAACCTCCCCCCCAAAAAAAACCCAACAACAAAAAACCCCCATCAAGACCAGTTGGGGTGCTCCATTGTAGACCAATACTCATTTAATTATTAATTTTATAAGACTATACTGTTGTAGATTGACTGGTGGGCTGCCTGCACCCGTGCTGGAAAACATCCAGGACCCAGAGAGACGGTCTAATAAAATGAGTATCACTGCTCATATGCAGTGGGGACACACTTTTCTTTTATAGAAGAGCCTGTGTTGAAGAGATATTAATATCCTGAACATCTGTGGGAGATTTAATCCACTCATCCTGTTATTCTGAAGGGAGCTCTATCCATGATTTATGATTTCTTTTTTAGACAAGGGTTATAAATATGCATAATAAAGCAAAGAAGAATCCCAAGTCTTTCTAGCAGCAACAGTACGATTAGAAATAGACTTATCATCCGGAGACTCAAAAAGGCTTTAATAAATATATATATATTTTTTTTATTTTTTTTTTTTTTTTCAAATTTCAGAGCTTTTATAGCTCTGCAATCAACAGGCACATTCAATCCCAAAAGAGCTTCCCAGGACCTGCAAAAGCTCTCAATAGGTGGATAAATTAAATGCTTAAGAGATTTTTGAAATCTTTTAGAAAAAAGAAAACACGTACTCCTTTCAGCACTCAGTAAGCATAAAAAATTCAAAACCCACAACAGACGAAACCCAGAGAATTTCATGATGCAAAGAAGCTGGCCTAAGGTATTTTAAGTTTTGATCTCCAGAACAAATTAAATTACTTTGCTGACACACAGGGCATCAAAAGTTCCCATCATAGCATGTCGGTAATGAAAGAAGATCAACAAACAGACTGAAGCAGGTATCAGCACTTCACAGTATATTGTAGCTTTAACAACGGCTTAAGAAAAATCTGCTGATTTCATGAAGTGTCTTTAACATTGGTCAGCCCTAAGTTTTAAGCTTTATGGATTATCTTGCCATTAAAATAGATTTAAACTTTGATTTTCAAATTACGGCGATCATCCCTTTTCTGTTCCACAGGCCAAAAATCAGAGTTTCTCAGGAGAGTCTTGTACAGAATACTTTTCTCGAGAATATTTAGAACACAGATAGTAGGGAAACGAGAGCTACAGCTTATTTGTAGAACTGAGTCCAGGCCTCAGACAATTTGGATCCTGCTCTGATGTGACTGATTTGATTGCTTATTCACATCAATTAATAAAAATCAGGGAAAGGTAACACCAGAATAATCAGATAAGCAGAAATAAGGTAATCAAGCCCCAGGCAGCATATTACACTTCAGTTCTAATTAAGTGCTAAAACCTTTCCTAAGTAGATTATCTGCTAATGTGATATTTTATGCAAACTTTAAACTCATGTATCTGTCAAAAATTAACACCTACTGCTAAGACGTATGTTTTATTGCCTGAAACATTGCTTGCTTCTAGACCTAATATTTATTGCTGTTATTTTTGACAGCTAACTGGAATCTCATTAAGGGCATTTGAAGACGAGTGTTCCAGGCATTAGCATGTTACTATTTTAAGACAGAAAATACTGAGCACCCTCTTACTTTTCTCCAGGATTGCAACAAACTTATTTCAGTTTTAACAATTACCCAAAGCTTTTTGGTCCAGATTCTTGGAGATGTGAAGGTCTTTTATTTCCACTGAGAGTAAGCATCCATCAGGAGGGTTTTGGGTTGGTTTTTTTCAAGGTAGTATCCTTTGATGTTCTTAAACAATTGGATCTTTTTTGCAAATATGAAATATACACGGCTATTTCATTTACTGTTTATTTGATATTTACACAGTTTAAGCATCCCTCTCCCCAAAACGGTATTTCTACATCTGCCCACCCGTGAGACGTGGCAAAACATGTGATTTCTGGCAATAATTTTCAGAGATGTTTTTGAGAGGGGAGATTCTACAGGTTTTCAAAGCCATTTTACATCATTTAACTGCTGCCTCAAGATTTTGTCTTAGGAACTAGCTTACTGTGAAAAATGCTGGTCAAACAGCACACGTTCTGCAAAGTTCAGTATATATACTGAATATAGTATAAAATAAAACAAACTGAATATATATTATAAATAAAGCAAGCCAAAACCACAATATCTAGGAAAGGACAGAGTTTTTTGGGTGAGGCAGCTAAAGAGGTAACTCTCTAAGTTGTAGTTGATTTGAAGAGTTTTATAAGTATTACGATATTTTGAGATTTACTAAAATAACAAATTTTAGCTTGTTTAAAAAGAAAAAGAGGAAAGATAAATGAAGGTTTCTGGTTTGTTCTCTAAATGACTATTGGAATAAGACTGTTTCTTTGAGTTAAAATGAAGTATTTCAATATTTTCACAGTTACTGATATATCTGCTTTTCCTTGAGAAAAATGACCCACACCAGTGAGGGGAAAAGCTGTCCATTTGGCCCAGAAAGAACCATATCCCATAACCCTTAAGTATCAGGTAGCACCATTCTTCAAAGTTAACTGCACCCCCCTGGACCATCCACGGGCTGCTTTTGCTAAAAACACCCTCCAATTCAGTGTGAAGAACGAGCCACAGTTTGACCCGAAATACACTTTTTATCATCGTTTTGACATCAGCTTTCAAAATAGAGGGAGAGAAAAGGAGACAGCGTTCTCTCGGTTAAAAATAAACTCTTAGAACATCACACCCCTTAAAGTCACAATGGCTCAAAGTCTGGAAAGAAAAAGTATTTTGGTAAAACTGGTCCTTGCTCTTGGTCCCAATGGACCCAGGAGATGCTGCTCGAATGCAAATTGCATGAGGCTTATGAACAGTCTGATTAATTTTAGCCCAGGCCACCCATCAGATCAAGTGTTTTTGATTTGATCACTTTTCTTTAAAGTATGTATAAAGTCCACACTTAACATCTCGCTGAGGAGCAAGGACTGCAGGTGGATGGGAATGGTGCTCAGCGTGGTGAAGGTCTTGCCTTCTGCCAACGTCTGTCTTTTAGTCCATACAGTTTTCCGTAAATGATTAACAATGGAAATTAAGAATGAAAGCACTCCAAATGGAAAATAAGAAATAATAAATCACTACTTTCTTTCATCAACACACAAAATACGCAGCAGCTTCCACCCTGCAGTAGCCTAGAAATCACGGCAGTGTTCTAGGAGAAATTAATGACTTGCAAAAAGATGAAGCGCCTCTTTTGTACGTGAGTTTCTGACTCTCTGCCCATTCTGCAGAAATTCAGAACTGCCTCCCCATTAATTTCCTTAAAACAAGAGCTGACAAACAGGCAGAGTGGAAGGCAAAAGAATCAGCTTTATACCAGACCCTGGAGAATAAGCAGCAAAATAATTTAATAAAAAAAACCAAACAGAACCTATTGTTTTAAAATAAAGCTGAGTCTCTTATTTTCCCACCCTCCCCATTAATAAGTATGGCCAGGCAAAGCACAGGAATCCTTTAACCTCAAAGAAGTCAAACGACCCTTACTTATTTCTTTAGGAGCCCTTGTGTGGCCAAGCATGGATCTGCATTTACTGACGGTATGATCCCAAGGTTTTACTTTTCCTGCAGCTTTTTCAGGCAGAACAGCAACATTTGTGCCAAAATAAGGACCTTCCTCCCAGACTTCATCACAGGTATGGGTCGTTTGGTGGCCCAAGCATTTCATTTTTCTCGAGCATTCATGCAGTGCCAGCAGAAGAAGGTAGCAAAGGAGCTGTGATGGTCAGCTGGCACTCCTGTCACCTATTTTTTCATAGAGAAAAAAGCAGAGGCACCTCCCAGCGTGGATCCATACCAGGACAAAGCACGGTAAATTATAGTAAAGTGTAGCTCAACTCATTCAAGACCTGTTTCAAAAATAGACAAGTGCTGAACACATCTATTCATGAAGAACCCATGGAGTAACCGGCAGTGCTTATCTTTAGTGCTCTGGGATGAGGAATTCATCTCCGTGTGCTCCACAGACCTGGGGTTTGGGTTTGCCCTGCACCCGCTGCAGCTCTGGGGCCATTAGATCAGACACTTCCTCACTTCAACTTCTTCCCTCAATTAAGCTAATAACAAGTTTTGCTTGGAACTGCCGGCACAAGGTGTAATTACAATGACAAAACAATTTTAGAACGTTACTTCTAGCTCTACTGTATGTGGTTAGCGAATTAGTTCCCTCGCAAATCAGTGCCCATCAAGCACGGGTGTTTCTGGGTTGCCCACAGTAATTACCAGTTTGTTCTGCCACTGATTTTCTCCAAATTTAAGATTTTGTCACTGGTGTTCTAATTATTAACACCCAGGGGTTACACATGTATTTCCTCCCTTTGTGCCCTTGCAGTGGTTCAAATCTAAGGTAGATCCTCACATAGAATCAGAGAATTGTCTGGGTTGGAAGAGACCTTTGAGAACATCTAGTCCAACCATCAACCTAACTGATAAAAAACAACAACCCACCACTGACCCATGGCCCTCAACACTGTGGCAACCCAGCTTCTGAATCCCTCCAGGGATGGTGACTCCACCACTGCCCTGGGCAGCCCATTCCAAGGCTTAATAACTCTTTTAATGTAAAAAATTTTCCTAATCTCCAATCTGAACCTCCCCTGGAGCAACCTGAAGCTGTTTCCGCTTGTCCCATCTCCTGTTCCTTGGGACAAGAGACCAACCCTCATCTCTCTACACCCTCCTTTCAGGGAGTTGTAGAGAGCGAGAAGGTCTCCCCTCAGCCTCCTCCAGGCTGAACACCCCCAGCTCCCTCCGCTGCTCCTCATAAGGTTTATTCTCCAGAAAGGAAACACAAGAGATGGTCACAATGTGCTGTTTGACACTGTCTGGTCAGTGTGGGATCCAGGGACAAGGAGAGCTTGAGGCTGGCTGAGATTCTTGAACTGGACCCCGGTATATGTTCATCACCAGAACCTGTCAATATTATATTTAAGGGGACAACCTACTTCCCAGGTACCGTGCCCACCCTGGCTGGGTCCGTCTGTCAGCTCCAAGGGCAATCACAGGGGTCACTGGGATTTGCAGAACATCATTTTCCCTGCCTCCCTGAGTGTCCGTATAGGTTTATGTCAGTAGGAGTCATCCAGGATGGAAGCAAACAGCATTTTCGGTTTTTATGTAGCGAAAACAGGGCAATTATAGGAATGAAACTGTCATCAATCAAAGTGTTGAGGAGCGGAGCAGCAGCTGGGGAAACATGCATATGCACACACACACCCCCCAGCCCCCGGTGCCAAACAGAAACGTCCTTTAGAGAGGGATGAAGATGCCGAGCAGCATCGAGCTGACCAGCAGGAGCTGGGATTGAATTGCTCTGAAGAGGAGTTTTGTGCTAATTGGAAATACTGAAAATATTGGTTGGGGAGAGAATACATTTCACTTAATTATAGCAAGATGCTTTTGCAAGATGAAAAATTTCCTTGCGGATACATCTTAGAGCACGGAGAGCAAGGACATCAGGGAGAAACATTCTAAAGAGGTTCTTTTTTTCCAGCAAAACCAGGAAAGATCTCTATTTCTTTGTCGGAAAGTGGAGTGATAGGACAAGGGGGAATGGTTTTAAATTGGAAGAGAGGAGATTTAGATTAGATTTTAAGAAGAAATTCTTTGCTGTGAGGGTGGTGAGACCCTGGAACAGGTTGCCCAGAGAAGCTGTGGCTGCCCCATCCCTGGAGGGGTTCAAGGTCAGGCTGGATGGGGCTTGGAGCAACCTGGGCTGGTGGGAGGTGTCCCAGGGCAGGGGGTTGGAACTAGATGATTTTCAAGATCCCTTCCAACTCTAACCATTCTAGGATTCTTAGTATTTTATAGGCACTCTCCCAGGTCAGATCTTGACAGAGGAGCATCCCAAGGAAATGTGATCACTGTGGTAGGGCGAAGGGACACCTCCTGGTGCAGACACCTCACGTTGACCAGCACAGGGAGCCTTTTTAGTCTTGTTTTTCAATCAGCTGCAGAAACCCCGTTAACTGAAAACACTGCCCGAGCCTGTCAGATGTCACCCAGAGGAGAAAAAGACACGGGAAGAGAAAGCTGCTAACGCCTGTAGCTTATTGTTTAGTCAAACAACTGAATCCTCCCGAGATAAGCATCAGCGAGACAGGCTTTGGCAATTTATCCCTCGCACGCTCAATATTGTGCTAGAAATGGCTGAAAATATAGCGAATGCAACAAACCCCCTCTGCGGAGGGTTTCAGTTTGGTGCTGATAATAGTTATTAACTCCTCAGGCTGCACAGCATCTGACAGAGCGACGCTTAACCGCTGCCTTATACGTTCAATACGTGCTTCAGAACATCTGCTGCGCCCCACAGATACACCGTGCACCCGTCTATATCAGGGTTTTAAGACACATGGTCTGGCTTGAAAACACAATTGATTTACCACTCCAAGCAGAAGTAAGTCTCATCCTTTCAATCTTTCTTTTAAGTGCTGCCCCTACATACCTTGTCTTTAGAGAGAAGGAAAAACAAATAATAATCTTACATGGATCCATACAAATTTATCTGTTTCTTCAGCCAAAAACGATTATAAAGTGCTTTTAAGCACACTGGATATTAAATATTGCAGTGATTGTTGATTTTTATTTCTGCAATTTAAGTTCATCAGGAAATCCCTCACTGTCACACCAGGCACTTGCCTCCGTGCTTCCTTACAAAAATCTCTGTTTTTTCCTATACATTTTCTCCTGCATTTATCTAAGGTTATAGCTTTGTAGTCTTACTGAGAGAAGAATAATAACGAGAAGAGGAAATATTTTCACACTCCAAACACATTCAAAAGTTGCCCTTGTCGGTGTTTCCCTCGTGGCACGACACTTGGGCTTGCCCTTGTGGGGTCACCCTGGACACGCCGAGTCCACACTCAATCCTCAGTGTCCAAAGAATAATTTTCAGGAAGCATCCACATCACACCATCCCCGATTCTTACTTATCTACTGACTGGCCTCATCGCTTGCCATCTCCTGTGCTTCTGCAAGCAGTGGTAAATTAAGATAACGGATAATCAGCCCAGGTCACACCTTCTGGCACTGCAGCTTCAAAATAGGCCACATAACATAAAAATAAGCATAATATTTAGAACAAACATTGTTTCATGCTCTTCTTTTTCCTGTTAACCTCTCAGCTTGAAAGCAGATTCCAAAACCAGTGCAAACAAACCAGAATGCTGTAAAGTGTTCAGTAAGCTGAGGGTCAATAACGTTCACCACCTCCCACCCAAGGTGCTACATCCATCTGCTCAATTTACCCCACACACTGAGTATCAATGATTTTGGAAGGTGCCAGGGCAAGGAAAAATGCAAATGGCAAATGTAAACAGAAGAAGCTGAAGAGCTATAGGAAGAAAGCAGATTTCTGCTCCCCATCGTGCTCTAGCCACACATGGAAAAACAAGGAAAATGGATACATCCAGCCAACAAGCTGTAGCTGAAGCCAAATACAGAGACATAGTCCCACAGACCAGACACCCAACACATCTGAGGAATATTTTTGCTTGTCACGATAAAACACCATTTAGATCAGGATTTGACAAACATTTTTCCACCACTGAATTCAGGAATACTGTTGGATTCACCGTGGGTTTGGATGTTTCACTGGGGTTAGACAGATTCATCAGAACGGACACAGAAAAACAAACGCGTGGAATATCCCGTGATCCAAACATGATCCAGAGCTCATGCAGATGCCAAGTTTTGCCTTCATATTTTTCACAATTTTAAGTTACTCTTATGAACTAACTCCCTCCTTTACCTTCTGCAGCTTTCCTCAGCTACCAGACAATGTATTGCATCAGAAGGGGGAGAGGGCAAAGAGAGCCCTTGTCATTCATTCAGGGGCCAGTCCAGCCCAAACCACACCAAGATACCCCAAACGCAGCCCTGCCTCACATTTCCATGCCATTTTTATTCCTTTGGTGGCCACTCAGATGACCGTGTTCAAAACCAACACTGTCAAACAAGTCACGAAGCACTTGGTGAAGGGATGGGAGTGTTGGCTATTGTTCAGAGGGCATTATCTCTGCTGGTGATGGATAGGAAGTAAAAAGAAAAAAAAAAACCAAAACCCATTTTGAAAGACTTGAAAATTCTTTAGGATGTCAGTGAAGCCATTCTTCATGCGTTTGTCTCTTCCTGAGAGAGATTTTTCGTGATGCATTATTCAGCTTCCCTCGCTTTAGTACCAACAGTGAATCCAGCATCATGCATTGTTAACACAGTAATTACACTTCCCACTCCACAAAGCGGCGTGTCGTCAGCCCGAGACGCGTGCCATCTGGAGGGCCAGCTGACAGCAGTCACCTGGGATCCAGCAGGAAGCCCAGCCCCACGGCGTGGCGTGCTCACATCCCATTATCCCGGCAAATAATACCCTTTATGGAGCCATTCGCAGCGCCTCACACTGAAAACAAATTCTGTCAATTAAAATATAGCTGTGAGTGCTCATTCATTTAAAACAAGGAATGAATTATTCATACTCTGAACATTCTTTATTTTCTTTTTTATTTCTTTTTTCAGGCATTCTTTGTCTTTTCTCCTCTAGAACGATGAGAAGTAGCATCAAGCCCCAACTGAAGGAAGGCCTTGTGTGTCGCTATTCTCTTCCAGTTCCTGATGGAAAATAAGCTTTTCAAAAGGATCTGCCTAACTTGGGAACAGAGTCTACTTCTGAAATTAGAACAGGGATACACAAACTGGATTATATATTCTGGATTATTATACTCCTTGTGAATAGCAGATCTGGGAAACGATAATACATCAGGAAAACTTACACCCCGTGCCCTGAATGCCTCTCCAACGTCGCAGTCTTCATGTCGATAACTAAAAATTGACAAGCCCTACTGGCAAGTTTTGAATCCTGCTGTAAGACGGTTTGACATTTAAGCATCTTCTTAATATCTGCATGAAAAAAATTATCATCATAACGTGCTTCCCAGTAGGACAAATCAATTAGTCACTAAAAATATAAAAATCAGATTCAGAATTTGTCAACTGGTGCCTCCATGGAGCCCACACGCTCTGCAGAATCAGCTGTTATTGTGCATGTTCTGGTGAAGTAACGAGATTTCTCTTCATATGCTTCAGCTGACAGTACAGCTTCTTTTTTTGTCCTCCTATTCTTCAAGTTCTGCATAAGACTGTAAGAAAGCTTCTAACTGAGAAGTTATGTTAAGCGTGAAGAAAGCGTTGGGTTTAGAGCCCTGGGTTACACCTAATACACAAGGTTATTTATATTTTGGATTCTGAAGCTGGTGTGACTGCCTCTAGCCAGGAGTCAGCCAAGCCAAAGGCAGAGAACATCACTCATAACACTCAAAGAATATCACTGAAAATTTATACCCCATTTAAAGGGCATTGAAGCAGAGGAAGGATCTCCTCCCTAGCACTGAGGAGAGCTGAACACACCAGAAATGATTTCAGGGTCCAATTGATTTAGTTCTAACCATAACTATTTGCTCCTATATGTTAACGGCCACTAACTGTACTAAATAAGTACCATTTGTATTTATAAAACAATTTTGCACAACACATCTTCGCCCCAGACTCCTATATCAGTGAAACTACTGATATTGAGTGGTTATCGAGGGGAGGAAGGGACCATTGTGAAAAAAAAAAAGAGTGAATAAATGGTGATTTGTTTGCTCTTTTTGATGAAGAGTTCTACAGCAGTATAAGATTAGAAAGGCAGAGGGAAGGCAATCTGATGATGTTACCAAACAGACATCTCTCTACTGCAGACCAGCACTCAGTGGACTAGCAACTTGCAAAAAGACTCTCAACTATAAGCTGGGTGTCCAGAAAACATTTACTTATAGGTGTGATAGAAAGTAACCAGGGGGAAAGAATTTGGAGACCTCAGCCTCCTGATGCATTCGCTAATATTGACATTTCCTGTAGCATTTATTCCACCGACTCAGGGTTTACTTTCCCAGTAAAAAGCTTTCGTGTTCCTGCTCTGTCTTTGGCATGGTATTCGAGAGAAGCAGTATTACTCAGTTATTAAAAATAGAGAAGAATGCAGTCTTGAGCAGAAAGCAGTCTTCTTATTAAACATTTGCTCAATATCCACATGAAGAATAAGGCAGATAACAAGGCAAGCCCTCGAGAAATATGAAATACCATTCAAGTTCTTAAATTCCTTCAAAGTTTCTGATGCCTGACCTTCTGTAGGAACCAAAAACCTGAGGGGTTCCAGCAGGTTGGTTACTGGCCCTGCACGGTCTGGGAGCAGAACTTCTTTCATTAGATTTAATGAATTTTTATCAGAGAGAACTGTGGTGGAAAGGGACGACTGGGGAGATCCAGGAGGAAGAGGTGGAGACCTGCTCCTGCAGAACCAGAGCCGTTAGATCTTTTCACAAGCCACCTTCTACGTGGTAAATGAAGTCCTTTCCAATGGAAGATACCAGAGGGGGGAAAAATAATTAAAGAAAAAAAGTAAATCACATTATAGCCAGCTCCACAAGAGCCACTGAGACACCCATTGCTTTACATTAATAGTCCCTTTGCACAGAAATAACTGTTTTGATAACGAAGGAGAAAAGCCCAAAATTACACTGAAGGTTTTTTACAGAGCTGCGTTTTGCCGCGGTAATTAAATTTTACAAGGAAAACTCTGTGTTTTACAACAACTAGATGGCACTGTCCAAATAAACGGTTATGCTCACGCTCATTTATCTGCTTATTAGGCTGAGTTCTCCATTTGTTTAAGCAATTAGTTATATTTAGAATAATAACTGCCCATCTCCACCAGAGGAATTTAGAAGGGAATTTAAAAAGAGATCCTCTGCTGAAAACAAAGACTAAACCAAAATTCCTCTGGTTTCAAGTGTGGGGACAGAAATTCCAGCCTGGCAGAACCCGGTGGCAGAATTCCCAGGTGACGTGAGCAGAGCCAGGGCTCGACTGATGATGCCAGCCTTCATTAGCAGAATTATATCAGTTTCCCCAACCTTTGGCCCTTCTCAGTCCCTCTCCCCACCACAGCAAAACACAGAAACGATTGTAACATTGAAAGGAAGAAAATCTTTGGCATCACCCGGAACGCAGAAGAGTTTGATCCTGTTCTCTCTCCATCCTGCAGAAGGATTCCAGGTACTTTCCTGGCAGCGCCGCTCAGTGTTTTGGAGCCTGCCCGTTAGCAAAGAAAAGAGACAACATGACAAATGAACCACCAGAAGCAACCTTCAAAAGCCTCCCAGCAGCAACCTGTACAGCGGGGTGGAACAAAGAAGAGCTGTCGCTGCCCAAAGGGCTGAGATTAGCTAATGCCAGAGGTGTTTCTGAAGAATGAGTGCACTGTCCCCATTATTTCTCATGTTCTGCTCCTATTTTGCATACAGTATAGCCTAAATTATTGCCTGGTGAGTAATGCGGCAGGTTTTAGTCTTTATTAGCTTTCAACTCGTGTGCCCCAAAGCACAGAGCACACAGGAGACAACCAGTCTCGTCAATTGTTATGATGACTGACACACTGCCCTCTAAATTAGTTAAACTCAATCTAAAAAAAACCCATCATATACCATAGAAAGGTTAATAAGAGCTGTAATCCAGCCCACATCACCTGATAGCCACAACTTCTCACCACAACCCTGCTGGGGAGGCCCTCACACCAGCTCCCAAGAGCCAAAGCAGGTTCTGTGGATAGTCTGGACCTTCAGGCACAGGGGATGAACCCCAACAGCATCTCAGGAAGGTGCCACCTCCCCCAGCAAGGAAAACATCAATGAGATGCTTTCTAAGTCAGTGAGATTAAACAAATGGGGAAAAAGCAGTAAGGGATTATAATGGTACTGCTGTATTTATATTATAAATTTATTTGCTGCGTGGACAGTAAGTATTGATCGATTTTGAGCAGAAAATCCTTGTTTGGCTGGAGTTTTGCACTGCTCACTGACTGTGGCAAGCTTCCCAAACCCATGCAGTTCCTCTTTCTAAAGAGTTCACTGACACCAGCGCTGTCCCCAGGTATCTAAAAGTCCCTGGGTGGGCAGAGGTGTGAGTTTGGTTCCTTCCTCTGCTCAACTGGATCCGATCCCACATCTTTCCATCCTGGAAGCACCCTGACTGCAGCCGTGCCCTGAGGTGTCCTGGCGAAGCCTCCTCTCAGAATCAATGCTTTGCCTTTACACTCATTTACCTTCCCCCAACCTACACCATGCAGCCCAACAAGAGATGTTTTCTCTGCACGCAAGCCAAGGTCTGTAGAGAGAAAAAATAAAAAAAAATTAAATACATAATAAAATCCACTGGAGCAGAGAGCAAAATCCCTGTGTCCTATCTTGAGAGCACATCCTTGCCGGCAGGCTGAGAAGCTATTCTCCTCTTGTTCTGTCTCATCAGGCATTTAATTCTTCTGCACAAGCTAGGACAGCTCTAACAGAGGGTTAGGGCATCCTCTTGGGCGGTGGAAGGACGTGATTTTGAGCCTCCCAGTCTCCAGGTGGGTCCCTTTGCTACTGGTTTATTCCACAAAAGAGCAGCCCAGATCTCAGTTGTCTCTTCTTGCAAACACACCAAACACAAGCTGTGCCAGGTGCCGTGAAAACTGCTTTTTACACCAGCTCGGGACACAGAAGCAGATTGATTCAAAGCTGTTTTGAGTGACTGCCTTTATTTCTTTTATTTTTTCCCCCTGTATCTGTTGTGGGGTGGAGAAAAATCAGAGTAGTTTATTCCCATAGCCCCACTCAGAGGACCTAAAGAGACTTCTCCAGCCAGCCAAACCCCCGTGGGGTCTGCTGAGGTCTCCAGGAACGCTGCCAGCCAAGGACACCGAGTCCAGAGAGCACAATTTTAGGGGAGAGGAGGCACAAACCCGGGAACTAAGGAGCTGTGTGGGCACAGGGGCTGCACCAAGGCTCAAAGACCCCTTGCCCTCCACCAGCCAAACCCCCATCCCACCCACTAATCCCTTCACAGACCACGGACTTTCAGACACAAACACAGCCAGTGTTTTAGGGGAACTCAGCTGAAAGCATCCCTAAGCCAGATTCTTCGAGGTACTATGAGGATTGCAAATTATTTGCATTTTGATTGACTAATCAGCTTCCCGAGCAGGGCGCTCTCTGTGCTGCCCCTGCTGCCTTGACTGGAACTCAGCTCTGCCAACCTCCTCTGTTTTAATAAATCCATACATTTATCTCAGACAGCAATCATTCTGGAGCTTTTCTGTTGTCATGATTGCAGAGTTGTTGGTTTTTGCCTTCAAACTAAGTTTGAAAATAAAAAATCATGTCTTGTCCAAGATTTTTGGACAACTCAGTAAAAGGTTTTATTTGATTGTGTTTGAAGTGAAACACTGAAATGAAAGATATTTAGCTTGGCAGGTCCTGTGACATGTGCACAGTTTGCAAAGCATCTGAGAGGCTTTCTTTAAGAAGAGTGGATTTTCACGTCACTTCCCAGGTCTTTAGCCCCAGCTCTCACTGGGAAGTGGAGATGTTCTTCTAGAAATGCTGCTGTTCTCAAGCGACCTTCTCTCCTTCTTGACAAGCAAGGGCTTTGTGGGAGCAGCGAGCAGAGCAACGAGTGTCCAAAGTAAATTGGAAATGAAATGAGAGCTCCAACCAGCTCCAGGCATCAGGAGACCCAGAAACAGTCGGCGCCGAAGACCTTCACACCTCTGGTCAAAGGGCTCTCACTGATTTATCTCAGCACTCCCTGCTGTTCAGGAGGATGTCGTTTGTCTCCCCAAGAAAAGCTCCAGTTGTGCCAGATGGAATGTCACCGAGGCAAAGCACGCCAAGAAATAAACCCTGGATCTGCTGGAGCGTCCCTGGAGAAGCAGCAGGGACAATTCTGCCAGCCAAGACATGTAGGAGCTCACCTTCCTCACGGGAAAGGGATAAATGTAAATTAAATCCTAACAGTTATGCAAAGCATAACGGAAAGACTGGGGTGGGAAAGGAGAAAATAGTGTAAAAAGGGAAGAACAGATCCTAGTACTATCAAATTGTTGCTTTAGGTCCCTTTGGGGTGTCTCACAAAAAAAAAGAAGAAGTTAGAAACACGAAAAGGAAAAACAACCAAGTAAACTCCAGAGTGGTGAAGCAGAGACGACAGCTCCACCGCTCAGAGGGCCAAGCACCTCTGAGACAACACGCAAAAAAGAGAAGAACTAACAACAGGGAAAACAAAATGCCAGAAGGACAATGTTTTCATCAAGAGCCATCTCTCCCTCTTCTCTACTCATACAGCTCAGCACATCTGGCTCCCTCCGCAGCACCGCCAGTAGGATGGAAAACCAGCAGTTCGACACCACCGCGTTCTGGGAGAGAGCTCAGAGGGGGAAAACACACACAGTGGGTGAGGAAAAGCCAATTAGGCAAAAGCTGAGAAAAAACAACACAAGGTTCTACTCTCAGCCATGTGAAATAACGCATGTGACACCGGACAAATTAGTCCCAGAAGTAAGAGATGACCCAGGTTTGGTGGCAAGAGAGCTTTTAACCACCCTCTCAGCCATCTGCTGTCATCACACCAGCACTGGAGCTGGAGAAATCCTGCCTTCCAGAACCATTTTGCTACACGGTCCTTGAATTACAGATGTTTCTTTAATTTTTTTTCTTTTTTGTTTGTTTGTTTGTTTTACAGCGTGCCTGGAATTCTAACAAGGAGTGATTTTGCGTTTGAGGTTTGTGTTTGTTTTTGTAGTTTCACTACTAAGATTTAAGTCTTTTCCTTAAAAATAATAAAATTAAAAAAAAAAAGTGTGAGTTTTCATAACCTTTGCCTGGCAGTTCTCGGGGCCATGGCAAATTAAGCACAAAAAGGCTTTTTGGATGAGACCAGTAGCGACAGATGGGACAAAGCCATTGGAGAAGGCAGAGGGAACCCTGACTGTGGGAGCAAAGTGACAGACTCAGGTTTGTCAACACTTGTCTACGCTTGGAATTTTATCAAAAGAGTCATCCCAGAATAACTCCTTTAGTGGAAATTAAAATAACTATCCCAGAATAATTACTGAGAAAGTTCTTTTTCCAAATATAAAAAAAAACAACCTTGGAATCGGTTTATTATGAGGGAAAATGAACAATTTATTTTATTTTTAATTCAAAACCTGGCTAAAAGGTAGGACGGAGCCATGGGTGAGGAATAAATGGTCTTTCAAATGCCTCAGCTGTATCTGACTTAATTGAAAGAGTCACTGGGTGATAGCCTGATAGAACAGAGTTTGTGGTTATCAATTAATTTCAGCGAGACACGGCAGACAAAGTGCATTGGAAGCAGAAAAGGAAGAATAATCTGGCAGCGAGCTGCGCGGAACAGCGCGCATCCGGACAGGCAGCCAGGCAGAGCAGCCAGGGATGTTTGCTGATATCACAGTCCTGCCTCCTTAGAGACAATCCCAACAGAGCAGAAAATCACTCCCAAAAAATTCATCTTATTTAGGCAACACAGGTTAACTTCAATTATTAATTAATCCCCTAAGATCCTTCCTCCTCCTGCTCCAGGAGCAGACAGTCCATGACGCTTCTCTCTAATAAATGAGAGCCTTACCACAAACCAGGCTGAAATTGTATCTCAGATTTTTATTTGCCATGCCTCTGCAACTGAAAAGGTTGATTCTGAACTCAAAATCATTCATTCTATTTTTTCATTTATGAAATAGTTTTCAAGTTACTCCTAATAATTTTACATGTAAAGTTTCACATCAGCCATTTTAGGGTTTGTCATACCCTTGCCTTGCCACAGACCAGTTACTTGGAAAGTATTTAAAACCCAAAAAGCATCTAAAATTTGAAGTTAAACTGCGCAATAATATGGCAGATTCCATGTGGACTCATTTTGTTTGTTTTTTAAAACAGCATTACTATGGAATATATCTACTTCAGGCACTATTTTGGAGAGGCTTTTTTTACTTAAAAAACAAACCACCCACCCACCAAACCAAAAATCCACAAACACACGAAAGCACTGAAAGAACACACAAAATATCACCACAAAAAACCAAGCACAAGCCCCCCCCCCCTCCCCAAAGAAGTCTATCAATCTTCACACCAACAGTG
>VXBW01001985.1:90524-142782 GCA_013400375.1 Thinocorus orbignyianus | reverse complement strand
ACAACCCCTGCACAGAATCAAGCTTTCTGGGCACCAGCGAGTCGAGCCTCAGAAGAAAGCCTGTAGGCTAGAATCAGAATCTTTTTCTTTTCCCCCTTTTTTTTTTTTTTCAAATTCTTTATATAGATTTGAGTCATTTTCCCCAATATGTTTCCAAAGCAGATTTTTTTCTGCATGGTTGGAAGGGATACAACTGCTCGACCATTTGTTCAGCTCAGCTGTGCACATCCATTGTGTTTCACCATTATTTCCAGCAGCAGCGAGATGCCCCGTTTGTCCCCCTCGCCCCAGACAGGGAGCAGAAAAGCACTGGGCGAGGAATATTTGTCTCAACAGATATTCCACAACAAGTGTAGCACGATCTTTCCCCAACTCTCCATCATTACAGCCCCATCCCACGCCATTGCTAATGGAAATCCTAAGTGCCTTTCCTGTTCCTTTCCCAAGAAAGGGCTAAAACACCCCGAGCTGTCAAGTTTAACTCTTCGAGGGGTGCACCTTGACACTTCCCACCCGACTGCAGGCACCCGATGCTTTCAGATGTGTCACTGTATTGCAGCATCAACTGTTTAAAAAAACCCAGAAATAAGAAACCCAAAAAACCAACAGAAACAAATAAATCCAATTAAAATAAAGAAATCCTGTGTCACAACAGCCACTCAGAGCAGGAGAACATCACAGTTAGTTTGGAAACCATTTCAGAAAATGGTAGGTTCAGCCTGAGGAAGAGAAGGCTCCAGGGGGACCTTCGAGCCCCTTCCAGTCCAGGGGCTCCAGGAGATGGGGAGAGACCCTTGATCAGGGAGGGGAGCCATGGGATGAGGGGATTGGTTTTAAACTGAAAGAGGGGAGATTTAGATTAGATTTTAGGAAGAAATTCTTTGCTGTGAGGGTGGTGGGACCCTGGCCCAGGTTGCCCAGAGAAGCTGTGGCTGCCCCATCCCTGGAGGGGTTCAAGNCTTCCAACCCAAATCATTCTTCGAGTCTGTGAAGATGCCTTTTAAGCACAAAGGGGAAAGCACGAGTCCATTGCAGGAGCCTCCAACAGCAGCCACAAACCCATCAATAGCTTCTTCAGGGCAAACGACTTCAGAGACCTTTGGTCTCTTGTTACATGGACCACAGGGAGTGAAGACAAAGAGTTTTCAGCCAAGTCTTAGAGTTTTGACACTCACTCAGAGGTTCTTCAGGGAACTCTCCAGTTATCGGGCGATTAATTAACATGGTCAACCAAAGTCTGGAGAAAAAGCAGCAAAGGATTTGAGCAGAAATCATTTTCATTCCATTGCCTCCCGAAGAGACGCATTTCCAGGCCCACTTGAAACACAAGGTCTGAGAAGCTGCAATTACGGAGTTTGTCACGTTCTTCCCAGTTTTCAGCTATTGTTTCCAAGGAAACATAAAACCAACCATCCAGGTAAATAATCCCTTGCTGAAAGCTGCTGGATTGCAGCAGGAGAGCACCGGCAAAAATAAGAGCAGCTTGTTTTGTCCCATGGAGCATGAGAGACAGAGCAGGGAGAGCGGGAGGGAGAGGGGCAAAGGGAGGAAGACTGAGCCCAGCAACCAAGAAAGCAGAGAAAAAGATTCAACATGAACAGTGTGGCTTGTTTGACTGCTTGTTGGGGGTTTCAAGTTGTCTCTAGAACCAGAAAAGTTCTTAAAAAGAAGTAGTTAATAAAATACTTTGCCCTAATATCTGTCTCATGTGCATGGAAAAGTTCAGCCCTTTTCCCCCCCAACGGAAGCATTATTCCCCCCAGTCACCCCAAGGAGCACATGGAAATATGCCCACCTCTCTTTGTGTCTTTGAGGAGCCAGAGCTAGAAGTTTGAAAGCTACACCAGAAAGAATGGGTTTTATTCTCATTAATACACTGGCTCCTGCCCGTTTACATTCTAATCCTCCCAGACTGAGACCCAGCTGGCTTTGGGCTTGTCTGCACCACAATCACTTCCATAATAACGTTCTTATCATCTCGGTGTGAATACTTCTTCAAGCTTTGGTACTAGTACTTCACTCATCTTTGACAGTATTTCTCTAATTTTGCAGTCAGTTCCCCAGTTTTCCTGACCTGTGGTCTACTTCTCCTTGAAGTGACCGAGTTATAGCAAAGAGTTAAGTCTTATTACAAGGATTTAAAATAATGAGACGTGTAGGAGGGAGCTGAGGAGCCAGAGGGAGTCTGGCACAGCAGCGTGACAAATGCCTGGGACCATCTCATGGTAATTGATAATTTATAACTTATTTTTAATAAGTACCAGACAATGACTTACTTTTAATCCGACCTTATATATATATTTATGTACAAACATGGAAGTTTTTGCATTGTGTTGTTTTTAATGACTTATCTACTGAGTCACAGAGCCCCTTATAAAGTACTTTAGGATAAGCTAGAGGAAGAAAACAAAGGAGCATTCCCGTACAATGGTTATCATTACACAAATCAGCTCCTCCTGCTGTTGTCTCCCACACAAAAAATGAAGTGGAGGTGATGAAAAAATCTGGTGGGGCTTCAGAATGGAAAACACTGACGAAGCAGCAAAACGCTGAAGTTTCTACACATCAGGTGTCACGTTCTGGCGTCAACAGCATCGTATCACCACGGACTCCTCAAAGCGCTTTAGCAGCTCGGGAGAACCTTCAAAAGAGGCCTTGTGGTGGATGGAATTACCCTGAGGAAAGGGAGGTTTGAGGAAGATATTTTTGGTTTCATTCTTTCTCACAGAGGTTGAAAACAAAGATGAAAACCTACCATCCAGCTCAAAATGGACACGAAACCACTGGCTGAGTCAGAAGTGCCTTTAGTGCCACCTTCTCAGCTCCTGGGTCTTGCAGAGCAAAGTGAGGAGCAATCATCCTTTTCTACAACAGAGGCCACCCTTAACAGAGGATGGTTCATGAAGCTCCTGGTGACAACCCGAAGGACCTGAGTCCCACTTTCACCCTTAACTCCAGTCAACCAAGACTTGAGACCAACCAACACGTAACTCCCGTCCCCTCACTAGGGCTAACGTTCCCACCCCTTCTCGTGGCAGCAAAGCAGTGGATTCTAAAGGTTGGTTTCAGACAGACTAAACACCAGATGATGAATAATGGGCAATAGAGTAAAGACTGGGTATAAGTTGGGAGAGACAGAGCAGAACTCCAGGCCAAGAGAAAATGGAACCATCATGGCATAAATAGATATTACTTGGCTGAGAGAGATGCACTTACTCAAGGGGGCTAAAGTCCAGAGTTGCTCCAGTAAGTCACTTGATTGGCACAGGAGTCCAGATGATTTGGTACAGGATTACTCAGAACACCCTCAGTCTGAAGGGAAGATGGATATCACTGCAGAGTCCCTCTGGAATGAGGTGTCCAAAGCCCAAAGGTTTGCAAGCCTGTACCTTGGGCTTGCTCCTGGTGGGCAAAGCAGCATTTCCTCATGCACCCAGGGGTCCCAGGCTTAAAAATGCCTGAAAATATCCTCAGGGCATGATACTGGGGAGAGGGATGTAAGAGAAATTGAGCTCTGGACACCGATAGTCACCATGAGGCCATTGTTGTACCCAGCTGTGCCATTCAGCTCCTCACTCTTTACCATCTCCTCACTTTTCCTCAGGAACAGGAGATCTTACACAGAAGACACTGAGGGTACAAGGGTGAAGCAATTTTTGGCATGGAAGAAAAAGGAAGGGTCTTATTTCCTCGCTCGTTTTAATAGTGCCAAAATTCTACTTAATCTACAACTGGGGGGAAAAGAAAACGAAAAGGCTTCCCAAACACAACCCAGCTGAAGTTCTTTGAACTTCAGTCGTTAAGTTGAACATTAGAGAAGTCATTTCATATGTTACTCCCTCTGCTTCAGAGATCCCCACGACTGCAATAGACAACAGATGTTTGTTTCCCCTCTCAGTGTTTGCTATGACATACGTGGACGTAACCCAGGTGATGGGGAGGCAGAGCTGAGAGGTTCTAAACAGGCAATTTTCCGACAGGATCTAATGAGAGGAATCACACAGAAGACCTGGTGCACCTCAATCAGCCATATCCAGGGAACACACATGAGAAAACCACATGTTCCCCACGTGGCAAGTGCAAAGCTAACAGCTTCTGCTGGATGATTTACGCATTCACGTTAGAGAACTGGAGCACTTGATTGCTTATAAAAACCAACATAGATTTTTATATAGAGATATATACACACACGCTCTGTGTTAGCGGGCTGCCCTACTCTCTGCTTTTGAGCAGTGACGGCGCTATAAAGCCCAGTGACGAATTATTTACTGTCACCTCAGAGAAACTCTCCCTCAGCAGTGTTTGATTGCTGGCTTTTCTTACCAGATTTTTATGAGGAAATAGAGTTCAGCTGAAAAAAGCTCAAGTAAATAAAACCGAGGAGGCAGCAGCCCCAGAAGAGCTTTTCCCACCCTCCCTAGACCCAGTACCAAGACCTTCCCAGGAGCTCCAACTGCTCTTGCCTTGCTCTACTACAAGTTCTTCAACATCTGCCACCCTGCCTAGTGGAGCAGAGGACTTCTCACAGATGACAAACTTCATTGTTTTCTCTCCAGCTACACCACACACCATGCTGGGGCTCGAGATGGAGAATGAGTGTTCTTAGGTAGGGCTGATTTGCTTCCAGAAAGAGCCAGGAAGGGGGTTACTGATGGACATCTCAGCAACTTCGTCCCAAGGGGACATGCAATCACTGTAACTCTATTTCAAAAAGTTGATTATTTTTGTTGTAAGAATATTAAAAAAAAAAAAGCCAAATTCTCTCGCTAGCAACCCCCAGCAAAACCATGTATATTAAATGCATACGTTAACATGTGATAACCAGAAAGTTAAAGTGATGATGTGTCTGCTATGGCCACACTTGAAGACCCCTTTCTCTAGCCAGTCAGTCATATTAGCACTCCTGCCATGCAAATTAGAGGCACATGGGCATCCAGGTGAAGATAAGACAAGAGGACACAGGCAGAGAGATCAGGCTAACTTCAACTTTAAAAAAAAAATTAAAAAATGCTAATTTTGAGAGTTAATTAGAAGCATAAATAGGTGGTGACAGTACGGTCAAGTATCATTTCAATCAGAGCTGGGAATACTGCAGTTACCTTGGCAACACCTGCAGCTTTTTCTATTTGGGATTTCATCCATGTGAAGTGGCATAGAAAGTAACTGAGGGGTTTCAAAAGTTATTCAGGTCTTTTTAGTGGATGAATTATCTAGATATGCACACAAATGTATATATACATAGTGCTGTCTTAATGGGAAAAGGTCAGATTTTATACACAAAAATGTACATTTCAAACCCCCAAAATACCATTTCAGCAATGAAGAATGACAAAAACGTTCCAAACTTAAAGCACCTGATTTGGCCAAATTCATCACCAAAATAATTTCAATAGAGCCAACAACGTTTGAACGATTTACGCCCGGGATAACTAAAGCCAACCCATGAATGAGTTTTATCCATCTTAGCATTTTAGATTTCCCTGAAAAACAAAGAAAAAACCCAAACTAAGAAAATCTGTTGAGAGCACCCAAGAGCATGTTGGGTTGGCCAAACCAAAACCCAGTGGGGTCTGCACTGAAACATCTCGGAGTCAATGGCAGTGTCTCACCAACCCCCTCTCTTATATCGTGTGTGAAGGAGCTCTGCAGGCAGAGAAACGGTGCGACTGAAAACAGTTTCCTTCAACAGAAATATTTACTACTGCTTAAAATCCTTCAGCTCAAAAAGAAAGCGCTCAGAGGCAAATTTGCATCCAGGAAGACAGATTACTGCATTAATTGGAATTCAGTAATTTGCTCCTGCCGCAAAATGAAGAGTTATCAGATTAGAGCAAAGAACAAAATGACATTTCCAAGACATTAGTCTTTACAAGATGTTAAATTACTTGTAAAAACTCAAGAAAAACAAAAGGAATTAGTCAGACTTTCATTTTCTCCAGAAATGAGAGGGACTGATCTAATTGGATCGTGTAACGTACTGAGGACACAATTCCTGGGTAAGTTTGGAAGATTAGTCAGCGAGGTTCAGTAAGGACAACTGCCTTCTCTTGGACAAAATAAAATAAGGAAAAAAAATAATATTATCTGGTTTAGCTTTGTCTAGTTCATTTCCAACCTGGTCTTGAGTAACACCTTGTGATCCTGAGGAGTGTACGAACAGGACAGTGTGGGGGCTTTTGGAGCAAGGAGAGAGCAAGAATAAATTTATAGAAAAAGCTCCCTAATTATGTGCAAAACAGAAGCATCTATTGCCATATTGATATTAAAAATGGATATAAAACTTGGCTTGTAACTACAGTGGTGATCTCAGCCCGTTTGGATAATCACAAGATTTATCTTAAATCCAGGACAATCTAATTTCATCATCTGCCTGGACTTCTACATCTTAATTACCTATACCATTCAAGTTAGAGGCTATTAAAATCTTCACCTAATAACTACGAAGGGCTTTTATTTTGCCTTTATGAAGAGGTGACACACCCATCCTTCTTATCTCTTTGAGAAGATACCTTCCTCCCCAAGTACCCTTCCTTACATCTGAGGTCCTACCCATCTCCAGGTCCACAGGAGGCTCAGCTCCAGCCCTGAGCAGTGAGGACGTGCGACCAGCAGGTCCTGGTACCTTCTCAGCAACATCTCAGGCAGGTTTTGCTTGAGCCATCTGCTGGGAGCACCATCCACAGTTGTCTCCCATGGTGACACACAGGCCAGGTTCAAAGCTTGAACAGAAACACCTGATTTTACACTGGCAGAAACCACCTCTCCAGAAAACAATCCTGATGATTGAACACAGATGATTTTTCAGGCAGAGTTGTCCTTCCTTCCCAGCAGCCCAGCCGTTTAAATCCAGCTCTTGTGCTTCACTACAAGTTCTTATGACACAAGTGGCAGAGGAATCACACCCTTCACACAAACCCCTTCAGTTTCAACTAACAACTTGGCATTTCAGGTTGTCACGTTTCAAGGAAATTTGCTCCTTCCCTCTTAGGATTGCAGTAAGTCAAAGAAATTGCAAAGTTGAACAGATTCGATACAAATCTCAGCAGAAACACCACACAAAGTCACCCGAGGGCCTCCTCTTTCCCCCCTGCATGACCCCAGGGCCAGCCAAGAAGCCAACTAGAAAGTTCTACTTCATATTTGCTTAAATTCATACCCTTTTGCGTCTGAACAGCACTGCAACATTTACCTACGCATTTAGTTAAAAAACAATCAAATAATCTGCTTGCTGAAGCAGACAAAACCAACCCACTGCACTTGTGAAAGCCCAAAGATTAACACAAACTTAATTCTTAGTCGAGTCTTTTCCACTGCGCTGAGCACGTGGGGAAAAGCACCAGGACTTTTCATCTGTTGCAGAAATAACCGTTCTCTAAAACCACTCGTTTAAGCCCTTATGTAAGCGGAGCGCTCTTTGAAGTGAAATAAAGTTTTACAAAACAGCAGCTAAAATAAAGATCAGAGAACCTGAAAAGTCTCTGGTATTTTTATCTCCTCCTGCACCGCGCGAGATAAAGCCCACATCAGAAACCGCTTCCAGAAGTGGCCCAAGACAAGCAGCAGAAACACTTCACAGCTGATAAAAAAATATTAACCTCTTGAGAAAAAAAAAATAAATTTCACAAAAGATGCAAAGAAGGAAAAATAAGCACCCAACTCTTACCTGGGGAAGGACTGGTTTGTTCAACACCTTCAGCAGATGGAGTCCCAAAGTCCTGCTTGGTAGAACTGACCTCCACTAGGTCCTCCAAGCCTTCCTCCTCCACCAGCCACAGCACCCAGCAAACACCACATCACACTTCTCTTCTCTCAGAGCCCAGAAGAGGTGGCCGGTTAATGATTGCAGCTGTAATTAATGAGCAGCTTTGCAAGCCCCAGGTGACCCCTGCAGAGACACCTAAGGACTCTCACCCCTGGGATGAGCCCACCAGAGCGAAGAACTCCGCTGAGAGGTCCCAAGACTAGAGCTCACTCCCCGTGTGTAAGATGACTTCTGTTTGCCTCCAGAAATTTGTGAGGAGAGTCTGCTTTTGCCTAGAGAAGAGAGAAGGGGCCTTCTTCAACCTTCATCTGCTTTTCCACTTTAAAACACATCAGCAGAAAGACCCCAGAGTCACACCTTGTTCTCTAGATAAGCTGAATTTAAGGCAGTTGAGTGGTTTGGTTTGGCAGAGTTAAATGTTTTGAGCCAGCATTTTATGGAAGAAATTAAGCAAGAAGAGCTTTTGAAATAATGAAAACAAAAAGACAACACCAAGCTTTTTCTTCCTCAAAATATCAATTGAACAAATCGCAGCTCCAAGTGTTCTCCGTCCCCTCAGCTGGTTCCACATTGAAAGAAAAAGAAAAGAAAAAAAAAGAAAAGGGTTCTTTTCAAATGCAAACTGCCATCAGCTGTAATTCACACCTCAGTCACGAAGAAAGAGCCCCACTAAACTTCTGATGACCTTTTCTAGTTCTAGTGTTCTTCAGACTTTAGCATATCCCTTAGATCTTTTTCTTTCTTCCATTTTGATCAAAAAAACCCACAGAATCTTGTAAATTCTAACTAGTAATTTTGAACAGCTGGGGTTTTTTTGTTGCCGGTCTTCAGCAGAAGGCTGGTGCTTAAAAAAGTGCTTCATCTGTGTCTAATTGCCAGGAACCCCTGGGTGAGAGGAGCAATGGGTGACTACCCAGAAGAGCAAGCTCTAGGTGACTACCCAGAAGAGTAGAAGAGCGTGGCAGAGACAACACTGAGAAGAAGAACACAAGTGGGAACAGGGCCCTGTGGGGTGAGGGAACAGAAGATGTTTTCTCCTTTCCCTGCACATGCATCTCCCTGACAAGGTGTTTGAGACTTCTCTGGGACCAGCTTTGGCCCAACACTCCCTGGGACAGTGTCCACCCAGGCCAGCAGAAGTCCACAGGAGGAACACCAAAGCAGCACCCACCTTCTCTCTGCTCTAAGGGACTTGCTGCTCCTGAGGCAGCAACAAATCTGTTTATTTTGCAGGGGAAAAAAAAAAAATCAAACCCAAACCCAGCTGTACCTGGGATAGTTGACTCAGTTCCAGGATTCTCAAATTCAGTAACAAAGAGTGAAATACCATAAAGTGGGAATTCAAGATGTTACAACAAAAATAACAACAGAGCACATTGAGTTTGGAAAGAATATAGAATTGTCAGACTTGTAAAACAAGTTACAGCCCCTTTCTAATGATTTCCACCTGATTTTGAGTTCAGGCTGCTTCCTCCTGCATGACACAGAGGGAAATTTTCCCAGAGATCCAATTAGAGCCCATCATGTCGCACCTCTAATTCCCTGAGAGGAAGCCTGATCTGTGCTCAGTGACACCGGGGTGGATAAAAGATTTGGGAGTAATTGGCTTAACTCAGAACAGCTGTAAAATTATGTTAATGAATCACAGCACAGATTGGGCTACCCTAATAGAATTTGGAGTTTGAAAGTCTTTTTCTCCCCCCCCCCCTTTATTTAGTTTACTTTTTTTTTTCTTAATGCTGAGACATGATGAAAGGTAAAAAGGAGTTCCATAAAAATCTTAAAGAACATTTCAATAAATCTTGCCCCTAAATGGCCTCATATTGACTGGTTTTGATACACCCACGTTTTCCAAGAATCCTTTTTTTGCACTCCTTAATGGAAATCAGGACATGGAACTCTCCAAAGGAGAAAGTTTAGCTGGGAGTTGGACTCTCCTGGATTTTTCAAAGGCAGCCTCCTGTGACTTTTTTTTTAATGACATTAAACCAAATCAATCGCTGCATTTACCCCGAGCTCTGCCAAATCACCTGCGTGGACTCACAAACTCGCGGTTCGGGGCTCTTTAGTTAATGCAAGGAAACCTGACAGCAACCAGGAGCAAAAAAGTGTGTCAAAAAGAAAGGTCAAGTAAGAGGGAGTTTTGAATTTCTCTGTGCACAGTTTTAATTTAATTTGCTGTTGTCTGCGTGGTAAGAAATTAACTCCCTTTCAGTCATCTGAATGTTGACATTGAAAAGAAAAAAACCAAATTACTATTTAGTGACTCATTGCATCTGTAATCCAGTTTTTGATTTAAACAAATACGATTTTAACTAATGGAGTTTACAAAATCCGAAAGTTATCCATGGAAAAGCTGTGAGAAGTGCTCCTGTGCTTCTCTCTGGCAACAAGGTCTCTGTCAGTTCAGCTAAAAACAAACCCACAGTTGACATTCTGATTCCCGGTGTGGGCTGGAAGATGAAGTGAAGCAAATGAACGTCACATGAGGAGGGAACAGAGAGCCATCAGCCCATTCCAGCCGGAGTAAACGGGACCCTCAAGTGCTGTTTGACTGTCGACGGTGTTTTATTGAACTACAAAACCAAAATACTAATGAAGAGCACAAATCTTTCCATGAGAACAGAGGGAGCTGTGGAATAACGCTGCTGCTGCTTGGGAAGCTGGGGGGGAAAAACAAAGAGGGGAGTGGGTGGAGAAGGGAGGGAAGAGGAGATCTCTACCAGGACACTTGTTTCCTCTCAAGACAGAGTGATTGCAGCACTTTATAAAGTTTTCTCCCTGTCTGCAGGAACAGAACAGCCTCAGCACCGAGGAGCTCATTAGCCTCTCTGCAGCAATCAACGTGCTGGGCAAAAAACATCAGCCCTGGGTAACACATGGAAGAATGTGAGAGTAAAACCAGCTATATGTATATTTACACAGGCTGTTGAACTGTTTTTCCTAAAGTAAAAATGAAATTTCAAAGTTCTTTGGGAGTGAACAGATCATCACTGTGTTTCAGTCAAGGAGGAGATTTCCTTTCTGTGAATCACAAATAAGCAAACACGGCTCATGTGTCTCTGTCTCTCTCGATATCAGAACACTGAAACGTTTCAGAGAGGAAGCCTTTTAAATTTTGGCAATTCCTCTATGATTAAAATGGCTTCTTTTTAAAAGCAAAACACACTTTAAACTGCTGGAAATGAACTGAAAGAGGGGCGAGCTCTTTTCACCCCATTTTTCTACTTATTTAATGAATTGAAAAAGCTGGTCTTTCACTTAAACCCTAAAAAACTGCCTTTGTCCCGATAGGGCTTTCAGGACTCAGCCTTCAGCAGCAATTTGAGTGCCCACGGAGTCATCCATCAATACAAAGATCTACAAACATTAAATCCAGCAACTTTGGCAGCACATTTCTTTCTTGACGCATCTGATCTCTCACTTTCTCTTAAGCCTTGGAGGACTTCTAATTCTAGGGAATTTTTCAATTGAAATAGCCTTTATTCTGCTCAAAGGTGTATATAAACTCCTGCAAAACGTTACCGTGCAGCAACGGATGAAAAGTTGGGCAGACATCAGTGAGCACAAACCAATGCTTCAGCACAGAATCCCAAGCCAAGAACCAAAATCCTACACGTTGATTGCTTCCCTGCATAGGTCATGTCATCCTAATGGGAATAAAAAAAGGTCTGGAGGACTAGGACTTCGCCAAGAAAATATGTTCCAGCAAGGTTCCATTCGGAATGCTCTATGTGGCGTGGCTAAATGGGATGAAAAGTGGGTTGGTTTAAGTAAAAACATTTCCTACACCTGGCCCCTGAAGCCGAAATTCCCTGTGGAGCCTCAAAACCTCCAGCGGTGTCTCAGCGCCACCTCCCGGGGATTTCCCAGGCTCTGCAAAGACCCAAACAGGCATGTTTTATTAGAAAACACACCACCACAAACCCTCCGAATTGCAATTTATCACAGTCATCGAAAAACTGGTAACTGTCTTGTCATTCGTTATTTACCCACAACGTCAGGAGGAAGCATGAGCTCTTTGAAACTATCAAATTTCATATTTGGCAGGGAGAGGAAAGCTATCGATCAGCAATTGCAGAGGTGCCTGAAGTAAAGGTATTTCTACGACTTTCCAGGCGTTTGGATCAATAAAGGGATCCTACATGCAACAATCAAGTGATTCTGCATCCTTCCAATCCTGCATTTACCTTGCAAAGGCTTTTTGGTTCAAGGAAGAGCTCTAAGGCCATTTGAGAATTTAAAGATAAGCAATTAGGCTGCCCTTCAAGGCAGCGCCACGTGGATTTCAGCGCGGGCAAGTGTGAGGTTCCACACAATGGAAGGAGCAATCCAGGGAAACAGGCCCACGCTTCTAAAGAGGGCTTCTAAAATGAACTGAGGCTATTCAGAAAAAGCAATGAATTAAGGGTCAAGATGAACAGCTGCCTGAAAACAGCTGCTCAGCGTGGAAAAAACCAAAACCCAGACCAAAAATTGCAGAATCACAGTCTCCATGGTTGGAAAGGACCTCTGAGATAGAGTCCAAGCCCAGACACACCACAAAGGAAGAGGCAAAAAACCCAATCCCACAAAACAAGTCACCCAACCCAACAATCTCAGCCACTAGAGCATGGTAAGAAAAAGACAGACTCAATATTGCATGTCCTGTCCCACTGTTTAGAACCATTATGTGACTTCACCTTGTTTATTGACTCTGCCCAGCTACCAGAGTTGTGTAAAACCAGCAACTTGCACCGCTGTGAGGTAGGAATCTTCAGTGCTGTGCCCTTCCAGAGCCCTGAAAGAGATCGATCCAGGCACCTGGACCCCAGAAAACAGGAGATCTGGGGAAGGACAAAAGGGCTCAAAGAACAAAATCTTACCTGTGAAGAGCTATTAAGTTGCACCACATTTATTATTGTTTAGAATGACCTGATCCTCACCTGGATTTGCCATGTTTCTGCTAGAAAAGAGGCAGCACCAGGCATGAGCTAACAACAAGAAAACCCAAGTTCTTGTTCACACCGACAGAAGATGAAGACACAGAGTTGGAGCAATGGAAGAGCTGAAGAATTTGTGCATCAGGCTCCCTTTGCCAAGCAGATGCTGCATTGATGAAACCAAGAGTTTAAGTGTTTCCTCAGTCACCGTTTAGGAGCTGAAGGCTCAGGATGTAAAAAGTAGCTGTTCTAGCTCAGAACTGGATGGTTAAAATAAGAACAATGATGGCAAACATCTGAGAGTGGGTCACTTCTAACAGCAGGTTCTAATTATATATGGATAGTATAACCCCTAGAGAATGTTATGTTTAACTACTTAATTTAGAAGTGTAAATAAAAGATGGTTAAAGTCACCCAAGTGAGGAAAAACATAGTTCTTCACATGGTGCCAATTCCTTAATTTTATCCCTTCACAGAATTATTTTAGTATTTTAAAAGAATTGAAGGAAATACAAGTTTTGAGATGTACTCATCTTTTTCCCCCCACTCAAAGTTATAGTAGATATTTTAGTCACCTAAAGAAATCACCTTAAATCATTCCCCAGGCATGGTTTTACCACACAATGGGTAAATTATTAACACTTTTGAAGACACCATTCCTAAAACACCGATTCCGAGACAAGGTTTTTTCAAAAGTATTTAATCTTTAATAGAGTCAGTGCTGGACACAATAATAACAATTCTATACATCCATATACAAACTTCAAAACATGACTGAGTATTTATTCTTTCCTATAAAACAAGAGGAATATGCCCTAACCAGGGAATACAGACATGCTGCTGCAAGACTATTTTGCTGGTTTTGGTCGTAGCCGCCGCTTGATGATGAGATGGTCGCTCTCCTTCTCTTTTTCTTCTGTATGGACCTGAAAAAGCCAATATTTCAAGAGCTACTCAGCATCTCTTCAGAGACAAATGACAGGTACTTCTAGAGCCACGTAGCCAACAATGCTGTTTTTCCCAGAAGAATGAAATTTTCCTTTCTCTTTCAGTCACAGAATGCCATGGGGTTGGAAGGGACCTCTGGAGATCATCCAGGCCAACCCCCTGCCAGAGCAGGCTCACCCAGAGCAGGTCCCACAGGAACGTGTCCAGGTGGGTTTGAATGTCTCCAGAGAAGGAGACTCCCCCACCTCTCTGGGCAGCCTCTGCCAGGGCTCTGCCACCCTCACAGGAAAGCAGTTTCTCCTCGTGTTGAGATGGAACTTCTTCTGTTCCAGTTTGTGCCCGTTCCCTCTTGTCCTATCACTGGGCACCACTGAAAAAGGACTGGTCCCATCCTCCTGACACCCAGCCTTGAAGTATTTCTAGGTGTTGATCAGATCCCCCCTCAGCCTTCTCTTCTCCAGACTGGAAAGAGCCAAGTCCCTCAGCCTTTCCTGCTAAGAGGAGATCTCCTGGCCTCTACTCAGAGGTCTCCAAAAGAGAGACCATTTTAGTGCAATATTAGAAGCAACAAATACTGGGAACATAGAAAAAAAACCAAACCCAAAACTGTTTTTGCTGAAACAAACACCAAAGTCCAAAGAAAAATGGGATCTGGAAGCAGCCCCCACTTCTAACCTGGAATATTCATTCAAAGAACGTACTGAAAAGTCAGCAGTAAGTTAAGGAAAGCAGCAGGAAGAAAAGACCAGAAGGAATGGTTTGGTAGAATAAAGAAAGAAGTCAGTACTTTGAAACCTCTTTTGCAGCTTCATCAGACCTTTTGTTTTTTTCTGTCCCACTAATGGTTTCTTTTAATTCAAGATTCCAGAAATGCATTCCAGAGGACAGGACAGGGACTTGTCATCACTCACCAAGGAAGCGGGGATATCCAGAGGGGAGGAAATGTCAGTTGTGTACAGCTTTCTCTTGGCTCGTTTTGGCTTGAGATCGTTTTCGTTGACACTTTGTGGTCCTGCAGACTTGGGAGAGCTTAGTGTGGCCATCAGCTTCTTTGCTAGAAGAAAAAAGTTCTCGTAAATCAATGTCTTTCTGGTTTTGTGAGCCTCAGAATTAATGAGGAAAGCCAACTGTATGGAAAACAGTCAACAACTCCATGTGCAGATGGAGATGGGTGACCAGTGGTGCTCCTCAGGGGTCCGTGCTGGCACCAGCACCGTCCAGTGTCTTCATCGACATGGACAGCGGGATCAAGGGCATGTTTGTGGATGACTCCAAGCTGAGTGTTGGGGTGACAGGCCTCAGGGATGAAATGCCATCCAGAGGGACCTGGACAGGCTGGAAGGGTGGCCCCGTGTGACCCTCACAAGGTTCAACAAGGCCAAGGGCAGGGTCCTGCACCTGGGTTGGTGCAACCCCTGGCCCAGGTTGCCCAGAGAGGTGGTGGCTGTCCCATCCCTGGAGACATCCAAGGTCAGGTTGGATAGGGTTCTGAACAACCTGAGATGTCTCTGCTCATGGCAGGAGCAATGGACTACCTGACCTTTAAAAGGTCCCTTACAACCCAAACTATTCCATGATTCTAAGGTAAGATTTGAAGTTTGGATTCAGCTCTTGATTATTCTTTTTTAGAGCAGTCAGGCAAGTTTCTGAAATTGCCTGGAATTGTAAGCAAGAACAAAGTCACTCTGACATTTGGAGCTTAACAGGTGCTTTTATGAGAAGTTTTTAGGCACATTTTCCACACCGTGTCCTTTCATTCCACCCAGGCTACTTTTCACACTTAGCCTAAACTTCAGAACTGTGTGATCCCTGAAGTCAAGGCAGCCTTTTCTGCTCCGTGAGGTTCAACACCCTGGGGCTGGGCTCAGACTCCGTTAGGTCATAAATGAAAGAACAACTTCATGCAGCAGACGTGTCCTTTAACAGCACCCACATTAATAGATGACAGTAGGAAAAAGCCCTTCTGCAATGCTCAGAGGACATGAAAAAAGCCTTAGCTATTCTGTACACACCTTTAGAGTGAAAAATATTGGGAGAATTTTGAAGAAAATCTCCAATTTTTTGCAGCGTTCCATCTTTCTTTTTGTCTGACACACTGCTTGAAGATTTTTGCTTTCTCAAGGAGTACTCTTTCCTGAACGACTGCGTGGTAGACACCTGGACAGAGATACAAGAGCATGAAATTGAAAATGGACTTCTCTTCAAGGTCAGTCCCACTTTATTTGACTTGAATGTTATTTTCCAGGTGACCCCGAGCCTTGCTACTGGCACCTCTGTCTATTCTACTAACGACACTACCAATGTAGACAATCTAATTTGACACCCAGAAGATAAAAAAAGTTAAAGAATCTGTGATTCTGTCTCACAGAATGCATCTAAAGGCATGAGTTATAAAGGAAGAAACAGTTTCTTTAAAAACAAGTAGAGTCAAAGTTGTAGAGTATTTCACTAGACAAGCTGTTTCAGTTCTAAATAAAACACCAGGAAACTGACAGGGAAAATCAATCCATCTACTCCCCACCCTCTGACCATGCCCAGGTTATTCCTAAGCCCTGAAATGATCTCTTGGGAATTCTCACGGCCATAGATAACGTGAATCTTAGTTTGACTTCAAAGACATTGCCCGTAACACCAAAAGGTCCCTTACAACCTTCAAATGACTCTTGGTTAGTGTTCAATAGGGACATCCTTCCCCCCGACCCATTGGCCACTGCAGCTCACACACATTCCTGGCAGACACATGGTTTGCTCGTGGAGATCAGCAGGAAGACAAAAGAAAGGTTTGGGAATCCTATTCCACTGCCCAGATAAGATCCTGCTGCCTGAGAACGTTTGCTCCTCTCACCAATCCACCCCGACAGAAAAGGCCAAACTAACTTCAGAAACAGAACAAAACCAAACCGTTTTCTTGTTGCTCATAGAAGGGGAGTTGGTCACAGCAGGTTTTGCATTTTTCTTGTTCTCACTTTTCAGAAAATCCTAAGGAAATAAATAGGACAAGTTTTAACTGGGATTCTTCTGGAAAGAACAAGTTATTGACACCAGATAAGCAGTCACTGTTTGAACTCTCTGACTGACCGTAGGGAGGCACTGGCTAATACTGGCTGGGGTAACTGGTCAAGTGTGAACTAAACCCCAAACAAACTTGTGGAAGGGATCTAGAAACACCCAGAGTCAAACCAGTCCAGCATTTCCTATTGTCTTCTCTCCATTATTTCCTGTACTTTTGGGCTTTAAGATATTTCACAGTGCTCAGGCAAGCTGCAATTACCTCAGTAAATCTCAGTGTAAATTCAGATTGATGGGGACAACAACCACCAGGTTGGTGGTCAGCACAGCAGCATTGTGGAGCTGTCAGTCAAAGACATCTTCTGTCTTGTGAAGTGGTGCCAAGAGATTTCAGGGAACTGACAGCGATGCCAACCGACAGCAGTGTCAGAAAGGGAAAGAGGATTTTGCTTTTTTCCTAAAAATACAAGTTTGTTTTATTTTTTTTTCAAGATTTGAGATGAGTAGGATGTGGTTATTTTAGCACCAGTTTCCCCCTCAGTCCTTGCTTCCAGTGCTGACAATTTGCTTCCCAGTTTTAGGAAATTAAAAAACCCACCAACTAACTGCGTCTTCAGTAGACTTGGGACACTTCAAGTTACCCAGGCATTTTATAATCTATTTCTGTTTAGCATAAGCAAAATGCAAATAACATTGAAGAGTAATGCTCAGGTAAATAAGAGAGCAAGAAGGTCCTTTTAGATTTATTTCTAGGTTTTTGAGAAGTTAATTAGCTAAACGTTTTCCTCTTTACATGGATGAGTAACAATCTTCTCTAAAAACTCAGGTACATTAGAGGAACCATCCTGATCTGTAGGTAAGTTGGGTGCTTCCTCAGTGCCTTCAAGGAGGGTGCTTATTTTGACACCTACTTTTCCAGCAGCCTGAGAGAATCCTACTCTGGAGGAGAATTGATTCAAGGCACAAAATCAACTCTGGGTGTTATTCCAGAATGAAGTGTTGGATTTCACATGAATTTACTTACAGATTTTTAACAGTCACTTTTGCAACCCAGCACAACTGGAGGAATTAGAGGAACTAAGGTTTATGGAAGAACAGGAAGGGTCAGGTGCTAGTGCAATTGGTTCTGGACAGTCCCTTTCAGAACAAAAAGATCAAAGAAAACATAGGCTGGAGTAAGAAAGTCAAAGGAAGTCGTCTTGAAACTGAAATGCATTGATTAATCCCAGGGACTGAACCCGTAATTGCCTGTTAGAAGAGGTTAGAATTGCTACCTAAGCCAAAAGGAGCAACTCGACAGAACTGGTCTGTAACCCCATGGATCACAGCCAGGAACAGGAGCAAATCAGAGCAGCAGGGAGACTGAAATGCAAAAGGTAAAGAGAAAGTGCAAATCAGGGACAAGTCTGGATAAACTGACGCCTGCAGTGTTCTTCAGCACAGGCCAGAGATCCACCACTCGTGGGGAGGGGAGGAAAGAGGTCGCAGACTGCCCTAGTAATATCTCTAGGATCTCAGGAAGGATTAGGATGGAATTTTAACAAAGGATCTGAGTAATACATTGAAAAACTGCACAACATATTTTAGGGGGTGGTCCAGAACATACCTCATCCATCTCTTCACTCTTCCGCTTCTTTCTCAGCTTGAGCACTTTAACTGTGCTGCCCTGGGACTTCACCTCCACCTTGTTGGGTTGCAGAGGTGAGAACTGGATTTCCATCTCCGGTTTTGGGAACCGACTAGTTTCTCCATTTTCTGTGGACACTTCACAAGAGTCCAGGACAATTTCTGAATGCTCCTGCAAGCGCATGGAAATTTGAGGAAAGCAGGTTTTAAAAAGACTGAGTTAAAAAGCTATAATACAGTGGCCTGCAAAGAAAGCATTCCATTTTCCAGCTGTGAGCCTTCAGAGCATGTAGAACAGAAGGGAAGAATCCACTTCAATCACAGCAGAGTTTAACTCTTACTTTCTAGAACTTTTTGTTAAATTTTAAAACCTTAACATTTCAAGCTATGATGAAAGAACTTCAAGTTTTCCTTGCTAAGCGCAGCCTGATGCTTTGTTTCCAAGTCATTTTCCCCAAGGGCAGAGACAGAGAGCAGAGCAGGAACAGAATTGACACAGTTTTCTCCATCTTAACTCTGCTGCTCCTCAGGAGCTCCTCAGCTCCTGCTGAAGTAGGGTGGGTCCCAAAGGGACCAGGGGCTGTTGCTCCTTGTGCCGCTTCCCCCGCCAGGGTGCCTCATGTCTCTCCAAAAGGAAGGTGACCCAAGCTCATGGCAAGCCCAAAGGTGGTCACCTTCTTTAACTGCTGGGGTTCTGAGCAGGAACATCAGCACCACTGCACTCCCAGGAATAGAGCTGGCTAACAACAACCAGGTGGTTTTTAGAGAAAAAGTTCTAGAATCAAAAAGTTCCATGGAAATGGTTGGTGTCAGTAGCTGACAAAGCCACACACAGGAATCTTGCAGTAGAAGAAAGTAAATCCGATTTGCCTGGCTATTGCTAATCCATTTAAAAGAGGTTAGATATTTTTTCAGGTGACTTATCTCCTCATCGGCCACTTCATAAGCACTGGTGAGAAGCAGGTTTTCAAGAGCACACAGCTGAAGTCAGATAGAATTATGCCATTATTATGTTATCCAGCTTATTTCTACCAAAAGCCACTAAATCAGGGGACCTGATCATCAAGAAAGGGATTTACAGAATAAAATAGGCAACAGGATACATTTTCTTCCCTATTCTGCATTTAGAGAAATCCACACAAATGCATAAAATTTTGAAATTCAAAGTTTCCTACTGACCTCACTTACTGAGGAGGCACTGCTAGGACATTCAGGTAATGAAGAATTCTCTGTAACGTCATCATATCTGACTGGAATGCTTTCTTCAGCTATAGGATCGGTCTTGCTTTGTTTTTCCATAAGCTGTAAATATATAGAATGAGTAAAGTTTATGCCAGACTGCAAACCTCCAAATACTGGACTTTTCTAAAGCTACAGTAGAAAAGCTGGAGCAGAGACAGGTGATGAACACCCGGGCTGAAGGACAACACAAGTTGAAGCCGGTAACATCTATTCATGATGTGATCATAGAATGATCCTTAGACAGGAATAGGTTGTTTTAGCTGCTTTAAAGTTCTCTCTGATGAGTTTCATCAAGTGCTGCCCAATTCTTGGAGGATTTTGTAAACCTCAGCCCCATAAACTCCTGGTGGCCTCAGCCTCTCCTGATGAGTGCCAGCTTTTCAGCCACTCCTCACATGGCAGGAGACACCTATGACCTTGATCACTTGAATTTTGCTTCTTTATCTCCACTATGTCTTTCTTGAGAATTATTTAACTTTCCCTCCCAAAACTTTATCCCATTCACTTCACCACCATAAGAGTTTCTCACGGGATAACCCTTCAGCAGCCTCGAATCAGTCAGAACATCGAGTCTTGCTGCTACTGCCTTGAGGCAAACACTTCAGTACCAACCATCCACGACAATTCTTCTCTATTGCTCATTTTATAGCAAAACCCTAGTTTTATGGTGCTCTCTTAAGGCGTTCTCACAAGGCTATGAAGCAGTAACCCTTGGGAGTGCTACTGTCCCCCCTCGGGCATCACCAGCTTTGTCTAGACGGCACCAGCCGAGCTGATGAAACAGCAGGAACTGTCCTGAGTGTAAAGAGGAAAAGAGAGAGAGATGTATTTTGGTCCCTTCCAACTCTACCCATTCTATGATTCTAGGAAATCTCGAGAGCCTGGACTAACTAACTAGCTTTCCCCTCAGGTATGTCATTTCTCTAACAGAATGCCACCTCTCTCTGCGCTAAAATACTTTCACTCTTGAGAGTGAGTGTGAAAGAGGGAGAGAGAAGTAATGAGCAAGAACTCAGAACTGAAGGTAGAGTTGAAGTACGAATGACTCTAAAAAGAGACTTTTGGAGATTCCCAGTGTTGCTGAAATATACCCTGAGAAAAGAACAAAACAAATGTTGTTACCAAGATATCCTTAGTAGATATTTTCTATAAATTCACCAAACTTACCTCTTTGTTCCCAGATTGATCTCTTTCATCTTGCCCTTCAGCTGAAGGTACTTCTGCCGCAGACTGCAGACTCTCATGGTTAAGGAGTTGTTTTAATTCCTTTATTAAGTCATCTTTCTCAGCCAGCTGTTTCCGTAGTTCTTCTGGAACAGTTTCCTTATCCTAATAAACAGCAAGAATTGCAGGGTTGGCAAAAGGCATCCTTGACACTCACAGGAGCATCAGTACAATGATTTGGTGGCATCAGTTTTAGAATTGCAGGCTGAAGCAGTCAGCTATCCAACAAAAAGCCAATGGTTTCACGTATGAGCCACCACTATTTAAAGGGAAGAAAAGTCACAGAGCAGCCTGGGAAGATGTAATACTCAATTTTTAACTTTTACTCTGCTTCTGTAGAGTTGTAAGACATTCATTTGTTCAGGAAGTCCTTAGTGCTGTGAAGAACAGCAGCAGATGTGATAACTGGTCCAGATTTCCAGTCCAGCTTTACAATTAAAGCTTCAAATGGAGTTGAGTGTTTATTTGAACTACTGAATCTTTTAAAACTTTGGTTAGTTACAAATAAAGCTTTTTTAAATGAACTGCAAATCGCTTCAATGTGACAGCATTTAAGAAAAGATGAAGCCAAAATGCAAAGAGCAATATAATACTGTGCAGAATCAATGGATAACCAAAAAAAAAAGCCCCAAAAACAAGAAAGAGAGAGAGAGAGATGACCTTTCCTGCAGCCTGTTTCAGTTCTGCTATTTCTTTTTCTTTTTGAATGCTGTTGGAAGCCAGGGTCTTGAGCTGTACTTCCAAAGCTTCTACTAATTGATCTCGCTCTTCACGCCACTTCTGAAGGTTGCTGTCCTTTTCTGCCAGCTGAGCAGTGAGTCTCTCCTGAATTGGGAAGAAATGAGGTTACGACCAAGCACCACTTTCACACTCTGCCTGAACTGTTCAGGGAGTTTGGCTTTGCACAGTCAGCACTATTTGCTGAGGGGAGACTTTCTTACTCTCTCCAGCTCCCTGAAAGGAGGGTGTAGCCAGGAGGGGTTGGTCTCTTCTCCCAAGGAACAGGTGATGGGAGAAAACAGCCTCAAGTTGCACCAGGGGAGGTTCAGGTTGGATATCAGGAAAAAAGTTTAGATGGAAAGGGTTATTTAGCCTTGGAACAGGCTGCCCAGGGAAGGGGTTGAGGCGCCACCCCTGGAGAGACTTAAAAGACAGGCTGAAGGTTGACAGTGATGGTTTTTATCAGAGTTAGGTCAATGGTTGGATTAGATGATCTCAAAGGTCCCTTCCAACCCAGACAATTCTATGACTCTATGATTTTATGGCCTTAGAAAACTGGAGACTATGCAGATCTTAACAAGTGCACCTAGAACTAGTTTCACTACAAATACACAGAAGCAAACCACGCTTCCATCAGAAAATCTGTATCTGTCTCTGCTTTGTGAAGGGGATTTTTGGTCAGAACCACCGTTAGTTTGCTCACATGGGGATTTTTTAAGGTCTTGGGTGAGCAACCTGGAGACAGCTCAGTGAACAGGCGAGGGACACACCTTCTTATTCACCATCAGTGGCTCTACTTGGGAAGCAATATGGGAGCAAAACCACTGGCATTTTGAGCAAGTATTTTCACTCTGTACCTGGAGAGAAGCCTGGTTTTGTCAAATTCTGCTTCTTTTTCAATGCTCGTTCTCTCAGTTTCACTAAGTAGCAATTCATGTGAGCCTGGGTTGCTTCTTGGTGTTTTACACACCATGTGAAGTTTTACAACTTCCCAGTGGGGTGGTGGTGATGGGACAGAAGGGACGATTCTGTACTTATGTACCAAGCTTTTTCTTTTTGTGACCCTCCTGTTCTTCCTTTCTCATCCTGAGATCTCACCAAGGCTTTGCCGTGTGACTCTGATAGAGGCACTAGAGACTTACACCAGAAGACTCTGCTGAGACATCTAGTACTTACAATTTCTGCTTGCTGCTTTACGTGCCGTTCCCTCTCCTCCACAAATTTCCTCATTTCTCTGTTACGATGGTTCTCGGCTTCTTTCACTTGACTTAGAAGTGCCATTTTTTCCTCCAGCCACTTCTTTCTCTCAGTTTGATACTTTGCCTCATTTTCCTATTTTAATGAAGCCAAAAAGAAGACCACAGGCGGAGATTGAGCAACCAAACCCAGAAATCTTCAAATCCAGATTAACATTACATGAATTTGTTCCAAGAGAACAGAAATACTAGCAGAGTTTTACTCCAGCGTATTCCCAAGTGTAAGTATTGCATCCTCATTTGCTCTTTTCTATTGAAAACAACCAGCAATTCTCAGCACTTCTTATTCAGACTGGCATGTCTTCATGGAACAGAGGTTTTTTTCCTCTAAAAGTGCTCTGGGTGAGTCACAAGCACTGTAAAAGTTACACCAAAGGTAATGGTAAGGAAACCCTTTTAATTTACAAATTCCCCATCTTTTATGCTGCCTTCCAGAACATGTTAGAAAGCTTATTTCTACTTCAAGACTGAAGAGAAGGGAATGCAGGAAGATTTCAGAGGGAGGTAGAGAGGGGGCTATGAAATGAAAGAACGTTAGGGCTTTGAAACTAAATGACATCACCCTATTTTACCTTCAGTTCTTTTTGCAGCTTTGTTAATTCCTCCTTTTCCTTGATGTTTTCCTCCTCACTTTCGCTCATGTTTTGCTGCAAGTCACTCTCGCTCTGGTTATTACTCAGGTCTCTGTACTTCTGCTTCCAGGCTTCCAGTTCTGGGCAGTAAGAACAAAGGGAGGGAAATGCAGATTTGGTCACATTCACATCCCTTTACTAGATTTCCTTGGATTTATCAGCTGTGACCACAAATGTACAACAGAAGCCTTTAACTCTTACAAGTTTGCTATGTGCTACATAAAATTAATGCCTGAATCACAGTCAACAAATAAAGGCAAACATTTAAAGCAGCTACAAGACATCCAGAACAATTTTGCCCTCCCGGCTCCATTCCACGGAGGAATTACCCAAAAGTAATCTGTTGGTCTCTTCCGATTGGGCTTCGAGCACTCGATCTTGCTCAGTCTGAGCCAGTTCTTGTTCCTCTAATGCCAGCCTCATATCTTCGATTATTTTTTCTTTTTCACACAGATCTGAAGGTTTGAAAATCAATTCACAGGTGAGTCCTCTCCTTGTTCCCACCATCCACCCCCAAAGTGCCTTCCTTACAAGTCGTTTCTCCATTCCCTGAGCTCAAAAGTTCTACTAGGAAGAAATAGAGCATCTCTATTTCCAAAAGAGAGTCTAAAGTGATTCTCATCAACTTGATTTAGGTGAGCATTTGTCTCTGTTTTAATGCCAGTCAGGCTATGGCTCACGTTCAATGAGGGACTGTTGTTCCACTGCTCGGTATTTATCAAACCTGGAGAAACTGTTCTTGTGCTCATTCCTGACTGCAACATTTTCATAGCCAGGCTTCTCAGTATTTTAAACTATAAACATACAAGACTCTCCAAATCTGTTAACAACATGACAACTCATAACATTGTCATCCCACACCAAAAAAAAGCAGAACAATAATTAATTTTTCTGACCTTTACGTGTTTTCTCGTACTGGCTGGAGATCTCTTCCAGCTTCTCATTCTTCACCTGCTCCCAAATAGCACATTGAAAGCAAATTAAAGACAGCATATTAAAAGAAACAAATATACATGCTAGAAAGTAGCAGCTTTTCATTCTGAGCTTTAATAAGGAATGAATAAAGTATTTAAGATAACAGTCAAGAATAATTGCCTTTCATAAAGTGTAAGAGAGCATTCAAGCTGCTTTAAAAAAAGGTTAGAGGAAGATACTCCTACTAACTTATTGGAGTGTTACAATAGAAACATAAACAGAATCTCACAGGCATTAAAGTATGCATTTACTCAGCAGATTACTCTGTTTCAAACAACTTGACTGTTCTGCACTGAGAAGTTCTTTAAACATCTTTCATTCATCAATTAAAGCTCATTTCAGCTGGTTATTATTTTTACCCCAATTCCCGTACACTTTTTCCAGTTGCTTGGAAAACTTGCCTCATTAATGGATTAGTTAAAAAGTAAGATTTTAAAAAAAGAACACACCTTCTCAAGGTGCAGGATCGTGCGCTGCTTGATTTCTAGTTCTTCACTCAAGCGGTTTTTACTTCTCTCAAGTTGATTAATTTTGTTCCTCAGGGATTTCTCCTCGGACCGCATTGCACACACCTGTCCCGGCACAGAGGGAGCCAGCAAAGCCATCATTTACCTGCCAGCCTCTAACAATCTCCAAATAATTAAGAGCCCTTTAAAAACCAACCACCACCACCACATGGGAACCCATCCAGTTCTCGCTGCTTCTCGCACTGAGGTCTATCCCCTGAATGGGAGTAGGAAAAGCTCCTCAAATGTTGGGCTGCTGGGGAAGACAATTTGTTTTAAGGCTTAACTTTGAAGCCCAAGCTCTTGCCATAGTCTTTTGGATTTTAAGTCCTTGTGGTACTGCACAAGGTTATACAAAAATCTTACTACTTGATAACTAAATACTGAAAATTAATGGAATATCTTCTATCAATATTGTTTCCTTTCTTCTCCCTGGCCTTAATAGAACACACAGCTTGGATTTTAAAAAGGCTCTAGAAATGAGTGTTGCCCTCTTCTGATTCATCCAGCAGCTCCTCTACAAGTCTCAGGCTTTGAAGTCAGCACAAACAGCAACGTAATGCTACCGTTGTTAGAAAGGTGACAAAGTCCTTCTCCATAACCAGATTAGCCATATTTTTCACAAATCTTTTTCAAGTGTATTAATAAAGTTGACATTCCCCCATTCATTCTCTGCACTAATTAGTGCTTTGACACCTGGTCCAACGGTCAGCTTCCAGCTCCAATGGCAATGGAACTTGACATTCACTGTTACTCGAAATACATCGCTCCAAACAGCATTATTAGGAATCCCTTCTAACATTTGTAGCTTGGGATTTGTGAAAAGAGGCTTTAACGACAGAACTCCAAGTGTAAACTCCTGGAAGAAATGTTTGGCTGACAGTTACCAACCTGGTTTTGTACTTGCTGAATTTGTTTCTTGACATCAGAGTATCTCTCTTTCACATCTGTGTATTCCTCTTCTTTCTGCTGCAAATCTTTTTTCAGCCTCTGTGCCAGGGCAGAGCTCTCAGAGAGATCTTTACGGAGCCTTGTGTCAGGAATTAAGAAACACAAACAACTCGAGTGTTACACTTGGCAAAGAAACAGCCTTTACACCTTAATTAACTCAGGCTCGATGACAAGCTTTGTCATTTGACTTTTGGATTTCAGCTTCTTATTCTATGATCCCAAAATACCAAACTGCTCAGATTCCCTTCTAAACACTGTCATTTTTCACATTATTTTTCTAAGACAATAAAGCAACCATTTTTATCATTGCGTGTCCTTACAAAGCAACAAAAGAAAGGAGGTTAACATCAAGTGAGTTTAAACTTGGTGTCTACCTCCCAGACCTTGTAAGGATCAAAATAAATAAATATCAAAAGAAAACAGAAGAAAACCCCACCACAAACAAACTTGAACATCACAAGCACTGCTGTTAAAAGTGCTACAAGGAAATTAAGAAGTTGGATGCATTATTTTTAAATGGTTGTATTTCTTTTTGCTGTTTCCTTACCCTACAGCAAACAGAGTCTCCCAGATGCATTTAATCTCTTATTTTTTTTAAAGACCAAAGAGGGCTGCTGGAAGTTCTACCCTCCTACACCCATTTTTCCTTCAAGTCCTTACAGCAGACTGCGTTCACCAAGAACAGCTATTACCAAAAAATCAGCTGTTTCCTCTTTATTCCCTAGGCTTTTCTTCCCCCTCCCTTTCTTCATTTCCTTTTCACCATTCAGTCCTTCCCAAAGAAAACATTCCCTGCATTTCTACAGGATATGACATTAAACTAGATGTCATTTCCTCCAGAAAGGGTGTGCCATGTAAAACTTAGAAATCTAAGTTGCTCCCCTTTCCCCCTAGAACAGTGCCCCGTGGCTGAGACCTGTGCTTTAGAACGAATATACAAACAAGGAAGGAAAATAGAGCCAGCAGAATATGCAAATACAGAATTCAAGTAGCCTGTTAAAACTTCTTCAAGCATTTCAGTTCATAAGGTTGACAGACACAGGCATGTGTTCAGAGAAGGCAGTTTGAACTCGAGCCTGTTCTTAAAGTTCTCTTATTATTTACTTACAGCTCCAGAGACCGCTCTCGCTCGTCCTCTTTCCTCTCCTTCTCCTGAAGGGAGCGTTTCATGCCCTCCAAGCTGTTCATCAACTGCACAATCTCCTCCTTCAGATTTGCATTTTGATCCTGTAATTGTTTCATTTTTTTGTCAGAACTGGCACATGTCTCTTGCAGAGCTGCTGTGTGACTCTCTAGATTTGAAATAATAGATTCTTTTTCTTTAAGTACTTCTTCTAATTTTGCCACGCTGTTATCTTTGGCTCTGAAACCCTCCAAGAGGCTTTCAAGCTCACTTATTTTTCCCTTGTAATTGGTCACTTTCTCCTCAAGCCGTGGAATTACTCTCTGATCTCCTGCAGCCTGATTTTCAAAATCCTGGGTTTTCTTCTGGATTTCCTCTTGTAACTGGTTCAGAAGATCTTTTTCCTTCACGGACTGATGATATTGGTTTGCAACCTCATTTAATTTTGCTTTCAGTTGATTATTACAATTCTCAGCATCACAAAGTCCTTTCTTTAAGGCTTCAACTTGCTGAAGCAGTACTTGAATCCGCTGACTTTTTTGTGACGAAGCCTTAATGATATTTTTGCATTCTTCCCAAAGACTTTCCACGCTGCAGCAGAAGGAGCTCTCCCGTCTCAGACCTGCTGCAGGAGCGGCTGGGGACTGCCCGCAGTCAGGGCTCATCTCAGCTCCCTCTGGCTCAACTTTTTGAGATTCTGAGGAATCCTTTAGATCAACTAAATTGACATATATAGTGTTAGACTCTAAGTGACATTCATACAACTCATCTACTTTGGACTGCATTGTTTTAATTTGGGACACTTTACCAATTATATCTTCTTTGGCATCTTCTACTTCCTTATTTAACTGAACAATCTTCTCTTCTTGTTCCCTATTTAGAGCTTTCTGTTTGTCCAGTTCAGCAACAGCCTCCTGATAGTCTGCCTGACACTGCTTGAGTTCTTTGCTTAAGCCAGAAGCCCTCTCTTCAGAAGCAGAGAGCTTGAGGTGCAAGGCTCCTATCTGCTCACTGAACTTCTCCTTTTCGGTTTTCTCTCTCCTGCGTTGCTTTTCAAGAGCAGCGAGCTGACCTTCCAGGGCTTCTGTCCTTTCCTTCAACGCTTGTATTTCTGCATGGCTCTTGGAAGTATTTGTTTCCACATATTCAGTTCTCTCTTGCTTTAGAGAGTCGTCTTCCCAACTCTCCTTCATGCATCCTAAAAAAAAAAACCCCAACAACAAACATACCGTTTTGGTTGATTGCAATCACCAACACAAGTCCCAAGCAACAGCAAAGAGTAGTTGCTGTAAGAGAAACAGTCACCATCTGAAAGCCACACACTCACAACATGTGGCATTTTGAAATCCTGAAGTAGGAAGTTGTTTTTTTTTCTCCCCAAGATAACACTTTATACCTACACATAGTGTGTGACGTGTAAAGTTCTCCCAGGAAGATGTACAACATTCCATCCCAACCCCAAACATCCATAAATGTTTCATTAGCTTAAGACTGTTTTTTTCCCCTAAGTAATGAGCAATTTAACTAAAACCACAGGCCTTTTACCTCTACTACAGTAGAGTCTGCAAGTACAGTAACAGATGAGTAAAAGCAGGAGAAAGAGTCTAAAACCTAGCTTTTATTTGAAGTGCTTAAGCGTGAAGAGCACAGGACCTTCCCCAAAGCAGACAATGTTTACAGAGCTGTCATTTCCATTTCCAGTTTAACACAATGTTTACGCTTGACAATTTTTTGCTTCCCTTCCAGAATAGTAACTGAGTTTCTATCAGAGAGCCCCTGCTGAGTGATGGTAGAAATTGTACCTTTCTTTGGAGGTGGCTCTTCTTCCACAGGAGGCTCAGCCTCAAAGGAACGTTTTCTTCCCACTTCCACCACCCTTGTCTCGCTGGCCGTGACTTGGCTGCCTCCAGTCATTTTGGCAGAGGTCTTCTCTACCAATTTCTTTTTAAGGGCAGCTACAGTGTTGTCCTGGATTAAAAGAAGATGAATTACTTTGAAGTTTTACAAAGCAAGCACTGAAAAGGCAGCTAGTGGTTGACTAGCCAGTTGCAAGCTTTGTTAGCCACATCAAAAGCAGAGAGAGCCTGGCCATCCACTCCTGATTCCAAATCCACTCCATCTATTCATATTATTGCTCTGCTTCTGGTCTTTGTTGCCAATTTACACAATCACTGTCCTTCTCACTTTAGGAACTTCTAACTTCAATTCAGTTTGCCCTTTTGCTGCAGCAAAACCTCCTTCCCTTCCTCCTCCATTTAGGCAAAAGTGAAGAGACAGCAATGCAAGCCCTCTGCTCCCAGGCTGCCCAGGTTGAGGGTGGGTTTCTGCAGAGCAGCTCCTCAGAGTCTCATCTCCAGTCCTCCCACAGCCACCCCAGGTCACTGCTTCTGCAAGTCCCACTTTCACACACACCCCTGCACATGCTTTGCTGGAACTTTACTTTCAAGCAACAGGAAGTTATGTACAGAAACTATTTTGGAAAAATGACTTTGAAGTCCTTTAGAAGCATAGATTGGATGACTAGTTTTTTGGTATGAAGAAAAGGAAGGTGCCCAAGACTTACATAGTATTTTATGGTTTCTTCTAAATTGGAGATCAAATCCTGTAGTCTTGTAATGGCATCGTCCTTTTGCTCCACAATGTCCATTAGCTCTTGAATCCTTTTATTCTGTGTATTCATTTTCTTGGAAAGGAAGAATAGCAGTTCAGCCAGTGGTAAACTGTTGAACCATACTATCAATTTAGAAGCAAGATCAGTTAAGCTATGCTTGATATAAAAAAAAAAATACAAATCTAGAGGCACGTTACAATAGTATTTGAAGATACCAAGAAATTGTATTAAAAGCAAATAGTTTTCCAGAAATTTCCACTTGGGAAAGGTACCTCAGTTGCTTCTTTAAGCTGCTGAGCAGATTCGTCCAGTTTAATCATCTGCGTTTCGTAGTCTGTGATGGGAAGAGAAACCAACATCAGGTCAGCAGCCGGGACACAGTTTCCTCAGCAATCCATTTGCCACATCTTGTGGTACCCCAGTAGTTTTTGAGAAGAATGATTTATTTTTGTGTTGACTTCTGCTTATAGGGCACATTTCAGAGGCAGTTGAGGGTTGGTTTTTTTGCCTAGGAGAATTGGGCCTTGCAGCCCGTATAAAATACAGACAGCATTAAGAGACAACTGCTGAAATCCTGTCCTGAGGTATTGCTCCTTTACCCCCTCTGCAGATGTTCCACAGGATAACTGAGAACATCACACCAGAAAAATGTAGAAAGCTGCAGGGATTCCAATGTAACCGTGAAATCAAGAACGTTGACATTTTACCCCACAGTTTGGAAGTCTGCAGTTGACAGTTTTGTCTTAAAAATGACATAACCAAGACCTGGGGGAAACACTGAACCTGAATGTGCACAAAACAATTAGTTGCCACCTCCATACATACAGTTTGGTTCCAAAAATCCTGCTCAACTGGATTCTTATTTCTGTTTCACAGGAGTCAGTAATTTCTTTTCTCTGCCTTTCCCACCACACTTCCTCCCAGCTCACCTTTGGTTCTCTGCATCAGCTCTTCTTCAGTTTTGGTTAGTTCATTGGTCTTCTTTGTCAGCTCTTCTCTGGTCCTAGTTGATTCAATGGTAATTTTCCTCAGTTGTTTTCCAAGCCAATCTACAGCTTGCTGGGGATCCTCCAGGGACACGAGGTACCTGTGCACTGCTTCTGCCTGCTTTTTGATGTCACTGACATCGTTCTGCAGACAATCAATAATGCCCTCAAGGTCAACGCTGGTGCCTGGCCCTACGCTGGACTCTTCATCCTGAAAGACATTTGACATCCATTTAGAAACGGCAAGTCATTGCACAACAGCCATTATTTCTACAGGAAATTTGGGAGACCGTTACAAGTTTAAACATGCAAATGCAGTTAGTCCTGGTTTCAAAGCCATCATGTGGGTTTATGCACCATTTGATTGCCAGTTTCTGCCAACCTTCAGATAAGTCTCCAGTGTCAAGTTCAAGCTTTCAATGACCCACCATCACATTCCTTTCTATGTCATGACAAAACCATCACCTCCAAATGCAATAGAAAAGCCTTTTTTGTTTAAAAACCAATGAGATCGTTGAATGAAGGTAGCAAGGGAGCAGATATAGAAGGGCTACATCTGAGATTTTCAAGTATCAGTAAGTTTTTAAGGTGAAGTAAGTTCATGGGAACTTTCTAAATGAAGTTGTACTCAAAACATTGACTTCATAGCTTTCCTTTTCCTTTTTAGTTTTAAAAAGCCAAAGGGCTCCAAACTCACAAGAGCCAGTCTCAAGTGAAGATCCTAGTTATGGCTCAAGAGTATATACAACTCTTGTTGCTTCAGTTGTCACTCCAACAGCCCTAAGAGGGAAGAAGTCTCTGGGATGACTCCAGTACAGCCATATAGGGGCCTAAAACTCTGCTTCAAATACTTGAAATAAGACTTGATGCAGTGGAGTTTATACCATCACTTCAGCTTTTCTCCTACAATTTCTTTGTCTGTAGTAGTTTTCACTTAGTGGTGCAGAAATGCAGAAAGCTCCAAGGGCTCCTGAACGCATACTTGAGGCGCAGCAGCTACCCCTATTAAATGTGAGAATGATGTCTTGCCGAGATACAGTTACACAGCGTGGAATTCCCCCAAACCACCCTTCTAATCCTCCAGACACACCATCACCAGGAGTTAGAGAAAGGGAAGGAAAGTGGGGGAAGGAAGGAAAACATACCAGAGCTCCAGCTTGTTCACTGCAAGTCCCGTCCTCTAATTTCTTTTCTTCCCCTCTGGTTTTTGGGCAACCACTTACAAGCTCCTTGAATATTTCCAGGCGTCTTTCAGAATTGTCTTCCAGTTGCTCTCGTTCGTGAGAAAGGCACTCTCTATAGAAGGAAAAAGAAGTCAGTCAAGAGCCAGGCAGTCGGAGCTGTTAAGAAGTTCTTAGCACAGCTGCCTATAAAGCGGGGTGCTTCTTTCTTTTGGCGCAATAGAAAGATAGGCAAAAAGGTGTTGTGGCACCAAAAGAGAAGTCTATTTCACCTCCACACCCCTGAAGAATGAAGGGGAGACAAATATAGACACAGATGATGGAGCATTTTCTCTAAGCCTCTTTTGCCAGAATCCCTGTTTGGGGTATCACTGACTGCAGCGACCACAGACATCCTCATCAACAGCGCTCTTCTCTCAGGGAGAGCTCTGCAGGAATCTGCTGACAGATTCTACACCCCCCTACCTACTCCCCAAAAAATCAAAGCCTCTCCTGAACTCCCAGTCCAAACAGAAGCTGATCTATTCACAGCAGCAGTGAGTCTAGCAGAAGAATGTGGTCTCTCACAGCCAAGATAGATTTAAGCAGGAAGCAAATTTACATTTTTTTTTACCTAGGAACTTTAAAACCACTTCAAACTCAACTTACTTGAATTCCGTTTCCTGCTTAGCAAAATGTTGGGTGAATTCTTGTATCAATTCTTCACGGATTTTCAGTTCCAGCAGTAACTTATCCTTCTTCTCAGCAATCAGTTTGCTCTTCAACTCTTCTATGTTACTCAGCAGCATCTAGAAATACCATTAGCATCAATGGTTTTCATTAAAAAACCCCTGTTTCCCAGAAGTGTGATTTTCCCCATTCCTCAAATGCTAACAACAACACTTGGCTCTTCCAGCTGGCAAATTCCTCCAGTCCTTTTATTACCTTATTCATAAACAGGAGATTCACAAGTAGATGGAAGTATCTGTTTTGTACTAGCACAGCGGTTTTAAGTCTGCACAGAGCAGGCAGTTGGAAAGAACATAAGTTTAGGACAAGAATTCTTGAAGCTGTCTTAAAAAATACAACCCCCACAGGATTTAGCTCTTGTTTTTCAGATGCTCATTTTTGGGAATCATTAGTGAAACCCCTCAATGGTTTTCATTAGTTGTCTGTTCCCTCACCCTTGTCTTTCCTAGGAGTGACTAGAATTGTTGTGCCCTAAAGAATGTTTTTCAGAGTTTCCGTGTGCATAGAATACACAAGAACAGTCTTCTGGATTGCTAAAAAACCAGGTAATACTCCTGAGCATGGACCACGGGTCACCAGGAGGAGAGAAAGATTCTTAAAGTAGCCCCGGCACGTACCATATATTCTTCTTTTCCAAGAAGGATTTGATCTTCTTCATATTGCTGCACTGATTCTTCTGTTGACATATTATGTTCTTCCTCCATCTCATCATCATCTTCAAACACATCCTCCAAGCTCGTGTCCCATAGGGCAGTTGGTATTTTCCTTGGGATTGGTATTTTCGGGAAGCATGATAGCGATGGTTCTCCTGCTGAATTCTTGCCAAGTGACTGATCTTGGGGAAGAACAGACGCGTCCATAACCAAAACCTATCCAGAAAATAAAGAAGGGAGTCATCAGTAATTTTATCATAAAGGAATAGTTTCATTATTATACATATCTATACCTACATTATTTACATATTAAATATTATATATTATTTCATATAATCTTATAATAAAACAAATTATATATCTATATTATTTTTGTTATTATTTTCAACCTCTGCTGGCACTTCAAAGAGATCCCTGTGCCTTTTTCCGTAGGCGTCCCAAGCACAGCATTCCTCTAGCCTTCCCTCTGCTCAGAGTCACTACTTCCACTAGTACCCAGCCAGAGCACAAAGGAGTCACTTTACCCTTCTTTTGATCCCAAGGCCATCAAGCTTCACCACCTTGATAACCTACAAGAGGGTTAACACCTCCTACATGATGGGGTTTCTGTATCTCCTGGACTTTGAGTTCCCAGTTGCATTACACCAATGTCATCCTACAAAGTCTGTGTCTCGAACAGCTCCATTACCCTTGTAAGTCCTCTCTTTCTGGTCATGTTCTTCACCTGCTTAGCCTAGGCCCTGTTCCAAAGGCCTAAATCTATTGTTCTTTGAAGACAACATGAGTTTGCCATGGCTTCCAGCACGGATCCCCAACACTTCCATCTTCCAACTTTGCCAAGCTTGTGTCACTGCACTTGCTTCTATCCATTCTGCTTAACCTCCTCCTTCGCACCAAAGCCTCTATGGACATAAATAGGACCTTTCCAACTCTCTTTGGTGCTCAGCCTATTTTATCAATACTTCAGGTGAGCAGCATTCCAAATTAATATAGCAGTAGCATAAGGGACAGCTAGAATTGTTCCTGGGCAAGAGCACGTTACGAGCACAGAAGAAAATTGTTCCTGGATCTCAGGGAGTTTCTTCCCAGTATAGCAAGTGTCTTGTTAGGCTAGAAATTTTGTAGGAAAGAGGTATTCAGCAGGACATGCTCCCACCTCCACATTCCAAAGCCTTTTTAGAAGCTTTAGGAGGAAGCAAAGCCTGACTAGGAGCGAGTAGAAACCATGATTGTTCCACGAGATAGAAAAAAAAAAACCCGTAACTAAATTCACATTCTTGGAAGGGAGAGAACCTGCTCTTGAAATGCAGGTCGTCAGGACCGATCAACAAGATAAGTGACAACAGACTTACTTTTTGTGCAATGGCTGAGAACTTCAGCACACTGAGCGTTTCATCGTAGGCTGAAGCCCGCTGGCTTATGTTCACCATCATGTGCACCTTCCCCTTGCCGCTGAAGAACGTCTGCAGGAAATGCGTTAGCTTGCTCTCCCGGAAGGGTATGTGCTGCTGCAGCCTCCAGAGGCAAAACAACAAGTGAGTGCTTTCAAAGTTTGTTTGGTAAGACAAGCTCAAAAGAAGAAAGTTAAATCGCTAAAGTCTACAAGAGTTTGTTTAAAGGATGTTAGAATCGGAATGATTTCATTAGAGAGCAAAACAAAAGGGAGTTTAAGATAACTTTGGTAAATCAACAAGACTTTGCAGCGCAGTCTTCACCCCTTTTCTACCAAAAGCTTAGTGTTAGTGCTGTGTATCTTAAACAATTGCCTACAATGTTTAAAAGCTATATCTAAACCCCACAATGAATCAGTCTGCTCTTCATAAGAGGACTTACTTGGACTGTTGGCAGTTCTTGAGTGCATTAATGCACTTGCCTAGAGTCAGGAGAGAGGTGTTTATGTTCCCGCTCTCTCTCAGTCTGTCCCCTTCGTTGTGGGTCTTGGTGCATCGTTCCGAGCCAGCAAGATCACACATCAACAACCTGAAAGCAGATCAGGAAAACTCACTTTATTCACCTCAGAACACGCACAAATTATTCACTTTTAAAACCATCCCTTGTCTTAGAGTAAGAATTTCTTGATCTTCAGCTGCATGAACCCTGCTGTCCTTTTGAGTGTTGCTTCCCCATCAAGTTTCACCCTCCTCCCTGCCAAACCCTCTTCCACACACTTCTTATTTCCCACCCTTCCTCTTATCTTCCTCCTGAGGACATCCCAGAACTTCAGGCTGAACAGGAGACAAGATACAGAACAGCACTGCAGCCTGAGGGCTTGAGGGGAGAAGGCCCAAGTCCCATCTGAGTGCAAGAAGTGGGGAAACCACTGGAAGTGCCTGAGCCTCCACCAGGAAGCACTGGGCGTGGAGTGCAGCACCAGTATCCCAACGGGGAACATAACTGACATCTTCATCACAAAAGGAGAGAGACTCTACTCTGAACTTACTCATTGACTCGGGTCACTCGTGGTGTTCCTGAATCTTCAACTTTCAGTATTTTAACCGTGAATATGCTGTGACTAAAAGGAGAAGTTTCAATCAGCAGAGAAGTGACACAAGGAGACCGATACCTTCCAAATATTTTTCACCTCCTGTTTTTGAGCATCTGTTCAAAACACTGATGAATCTGTCAACACATCTAAGCATGTACTCCATCAGATGCAAAAGCTTTTAAAGACATCATTTATGTAGCATATATTTTGCTTCTTCCTCAGATGTTTCTATGGAAGAAAACCACATGCTTTTACCTGAAGGAGAATATTTGATGAAATGTTTTGGGCATTTTATTGAAGGACTCCATCTTTTTGGCTTAAAGCATTAAGTCCCATACTGCTAAACGATTCCAGACTGGAAGCCAGCTACCTAGACCATGTTCAAGGTTCTTCCCCTCCTAAAAGCCACAAGCCATATTTTCATTTGTTCTTCTTCCCACATGCCATTTGGTAGCCAGTATTATTCAAGAAGTCTCTCACCTTCTGCTGGAGGAAGTATTTAGTTTCGTGCTTGCAACGCTCTGGTGTTTCAACCCCAGTTTTAGAAGTCTAGAAGCTTCTTTGGAATCAGAGATCTGAACCCACTGCAGACCTTTGGGAAGAACAAACATGACAGTCATTATCAAAAAGAAAGATAGGATTTGGGATCATGTGTGCACACCAAGAACAATACATTTACTTGAGACACACATTCTCCTAAGCCTGCTTCAGACCAATTATATCGTGACAAATAAGATCCAGATTCCTCCTTCCATGAGGAAGGAAGGTCAAGTGAATCACATCACTTCATCCTATTGGGAATCTCTAGGTTGGCATATGAAAGATAAAAGCAGCAGGACAAACACCTACAAAAAACCTTTTCATCTAGAACTGGTGTCTTGATTGCCCAAAGAACCCGTAACAAAACTGCTTTCAAATTCTATCTTGCCACGGCCACAACCAAACACTGAACTGTTCTTTTGAGTTAACTCTCCCCTCCAACCCAGAACAAGTCACCTCACAGTCAGACTGACCTCTCTCACATGTTCTCTGAAGTCTGTTTCTCTACAGACAATACTAAATAAAAACTCCAAAGAACTGTTGAGCCAATTATACTTGTAGTTTAGAATTTTTGGAGTCTTTAAGAGAATGGAAAAAACCCCAAAACATAAGAAATTGGGTGATTGTTTTCAACATTTCTATTTCCAAAAAATATCAAGACAGTGGAGTACACACAGGCTTTTAAGAGGAACAGTCAAGAGCAAAGAGAAAACACCATTAAAGGTCCAAATAGTTCTGTCTCTACAGACTGTTGCCTTTCACGATCAAGGGAGAGGTTTCTAGTGCCCCAGGGAACACAGTTAGGAGATTCCTAATCTAGAAAGGAACATTATGACAGGAAAACTGATTTTTCAAGTGACATCTTTGGCAGCCAGCAATGTATTCTAATCACCTTTTACATAAGAACATCCCTTGATGTCTTGAGCAAGGCGTAGTGTCTTCCTTTTCTTGTCATTCGACATAGGAGCCAGTAGATCATAAAAACATTCATTGTAAATCTCAAAAAATGAAACCCAAACAGAAAACTTCATGTAACTTTTCACAGTTGGGCTAGATTGTTTTGAGTCTTTTAAAAGTTCTTCCGTATCTGCCAAATACAAAAGATCACAAGTCAATGCAGGCCTAGGAAAGTGAACTTCATTTAATGAAGTTAATAAGTGAAAAGTTGATACTACAGGAGCCTTCTGAAAAGCAGCCAAGACAAAAACCTGTAGATATTCTCCCCCCTTTCTTAGGTAACTGGATACCCCACACTGACCCCACAGATCTGCAGAGAAACTCCTTCTCTACCACTTCCTTTACCACTTAGAAACTCTACCAACACATACTGCTTGGCTGGAATGATTCAGGTCCCTTCAATATCTTTAGAAGACAGAGAATTAACTGACAGGTACGCTTTGTTCTGACTTTTTACAGCCAAACTAGTACTTGGGCAGCTTTTAAGTGCTAGAATTAAGTTTCTCTGATTGCATGCAGGTTCTCTAAAGGCAGAAGTAAGATTACTTTTCCTTCCTTCAGTTTTACCTCATTTAATGCCCACTCAAGTATTATTCTAACCATTTCAGCCTTGTGTTCTCTGCCCAGATGCCCTTACCATCTATTTCACAAACATCAAATCACCAAGCAGTCATTTGATTATTAACACAGGCCAGAAGTCAGTCACTGGCCTTGAGAAAGCCTCTTTGCCAGCTTGAATTGCAATTATTTAACACAAAACATACCCTTAGAATGAACTGGTGCTTTGCTGTTTTGATGGTCTACCTACAAAAGAGAACAGAATAGAAGATCTGTTGTTGGCAGTACATCACCAGTACACCACCAGTTATTTTTGTACCAGTTTTATTGTCCTACTAGATAGAAATAAAGCCCAGCTGCAAGATTCTGGCTACACACGGTGCCTAGTTTGACACATCCGTATGCTCCCACGGAAAGGTTGTTCCTTGCACATTACTCTTAACCTGATGAATCTAGACAGTCCCAAAATGTGGTGTTATTGGTACTTTGCTAATTCAGGATTCCACATCTCACAGCTTAACGAGCTCAACCCTCAGGAACAGGGGTAGCCATGAAACACTTGCTCACTTCAGAAATTCAGCAAGCAACTTCCTGCTTTATGATACAGGCTGGAGAAACCTTTTTCTAAAGCCTCAACTGTATTTCAAGTGTGAAAGAAGGAAAATTTTCTTCTGCAAAGCTCTTTAAAAGAAAAAAAAGTCAAAGAAACTTCCACAGCTGGAGCTGATGGAGTTTGTATACAGACACACTGTCCCCAGACTTTGTTTTGGCTTAGGTTTATTTGTTTAGTTGTTGGGGGATGGGGGGGTTGGTTTTTTTTTTTCCTTCTTAAATTTTGTCAAGAGTATACTTTACAAACACTAGGATTCCATAAAACAATTCCTGAAATAGTTTGGAATCTATAAATATTTAACTAGGATTCACACACATCATACCCCTGCCCCAAGCTGCCTCTGCTGAAGCAGATGCAAGCACCGCTACCAAATTGATAGGCTCAGGTATTGTTCTTATAAGCACAGATTTAGAAACTGGAGGGGACTCATCTACATTCAAACACACACAGGACCAGGATTTTCTGCTGGAGTCAGATTGAACACGTGCCTGTGCTTCCAAAGCGAGGTCTTGAAGAATTTTGCTGCCACCTACCCCCCAGGCTGGAGAAGTCCAGTGAGTTTCCTCAGATAAAAACCCACATTAACAAATCTATTCCGCCCCGTAACAACCAAACCACCCCAATCTAACCCAGCATCTATAACCCACTACAGAGGTGCTTAATTCTTTTCATTAAAATTAAAATAAGCACAGCAATCCCTTTCTAGTTCCAATTTCTAGCACATGTTCAGGTTTTTCATCCTATTCCATTCATTCCAGAATTAAACACACCAAGAGTGAGCTATGCTTACACCAAACACAAATAGCTCCTAACTGTCATTGGGCTGAACAGCTCTAGAACTCCAAGCAACTTGTAAAACAAAAGCCTAGTTTTGGACTGCTCAGCAGTAATCTGTTTAAGAAGAATGTCCAGCACGAACTCATTTGAGTTCAGATGTTTACAAGTCCACTGGCTTTCTAGTTCTGCTGTTTCCAAGACATTTTTGCTTCCTTTGAGGATATTTGCCAAACCAGAAGAGGGGAACAACATCAAAATCATTCATTTGAGTATCCTGAGTATCCAGCAGCTTCTTTGAAGGAATGAATCCACCCATGTCCCCATAAAATGGGGAGAATATTTGCATTAAGCACCAGTAACCCCAGAGGATAAATCACCAGGTGCCCAAGCTACAGAAAAAATAAGTAAAATCAAGCTTAGAGTATAAATCCTGTCAAGTATTCAGCCACAAGACAGCCAGCCACAGGAAAACAGGGTTCAGGGCTCTCTTGCTCCCTTTACTGCTCATTGGAATGGGCAGCAAATAGACATCTCTCTGCTTAAATCCAGAAATCCTCTTCTCAGTGAAGACTGAGCTAAATATGTGTGTACTCATCAGCAGAGAAAGCAGTGCTACTCTACCTCTTTTGTTAAGCGAAGAATTGAGTTTTTAAGAGCATTTTCTTCTCTCACTTGGTCTCTAGTCAGCTTTATATAGTCTCTACAACGCAGGGGTTTGAGATCCATTGCTGTGTATAACTTCCCTTCAATACTTTTAAACAACATATCCATGGTCCTTGGCAGAATCCCACCGTCATCTTCTGTCCCTGAGAGCAAGAGACAAAAAGATCCCAATTACTACTGCGAACAAGGTATAGAGAGAAATGCAATGTATGTGATATGAAAGGGATGTGGGTAACTGACAGAAAGAGAAGCAATTCTGATCTCAAGGCAGACATGAGGAATCCTCACTTCAAAAAAGGCAGTTCATTGAAAGGGAACACATTTCTACTCGTACCTTGGAATGTGTAGGTTTTCCCAGCATTTGTAACGCCGTATGTAAAAATAAGACGATTATATCCATCTAAGAAATCTTGCACTGGCTGCTTCATGGTACCTTCAAAGAATTCTTCTTGAGTTGTTTCGGGTCCAAACACCTGAACGTTACCAAGAAACATCATCTCTTTTTTTTTTTTTTTAAGAAATCATTCTAGACTTTTCAAGTATCTTTTAAACTGTGTGTTTCTAAACTTAGAGACTACTGACAGATGAAAAATATCACTTAATAGCAAGCAAACTAGATGAGCTGAACAACTTTTTTTCCAGGAATAAATGAAGAACTTTTGAAGACAATTGATTTACCCGCGAGAAAGTGAACTTCTGCATCTGTCCAGCAGCTTTTTCACTCAGTCGACTCAAAGAGGTTTTAGGGGCCTTCAGTAGGATGCTTCTTGAATCCTCAAGAAAAACGCAGCTCTATTAAAAGGAAACACAACCCACGAGGCATGAAGAGAGAACCAAGAACTCAGCTTATAGGAAAAAAACCCCAACCCATACGTTGTATTTGAAAACTCAATAGATTTCACACCTGCAATTCGTTTTCTCTTTCCAAGGCTGTATATGGCCTAACACGCAGGCAAACTTGGATGTGTCCCTTAGGCTCCAGACTGCTCCTCTTCATGTAAAAAATAAACAAGGAAGTTAGAAATTTGGCAGATTCTTTGATTACTAGCACGTTCAGACAGTTTTATTTTCATCAGGCTATTTGAAACTGGCTTATTTGACAACATGGGAAGCAAAGGTGATTCACTCTATGGGTTTTTCCAAGCAGTTAGGTCCCTGCAGAAGTTCTCTGTGGTAACTGTGTTGCAGCACATCCTGACACACTCCATCCAGGCCAAGCAGAGGTCAAGAATGAAACCCACAGAAGAATTCAGGGATGAAACTGCTTTGAACTGGCCATGGGCCTCGTTCCCAGAGTGCTGATGTACCCAAGAAGGTACCAATGTGGAGATACACAACTTCATCTAATCCTACGTATCTCCTCCAAATTAAAAAACACACTAAAGATGCTTTTCATCTTCTCTGGAAAATCCTGATTATTCTGTCCAATGAAAGGTCTGTTATTTAAAATAAATAAATACACAGACATTAAAGCTTTCTTACCCTGCTTGTGTCTGAGCTTGAGCAAACCAAAGAAAAATCAGCAGAGAGATTTGCTTTAACATCGTCCACGTCTATGGGTCCTGTTCTTTGAGGCAAATCAACACAATCAATATAGGATGGTCTGGGATATTTCTCATCCAAATTGGGTTCCATCCTGCAAGATAAAGAAAACCTATTAATCACTCTGATAACATCATGGAGGGTTTCGGAGGTCCCTTTAGAACATGATTCAATTCAAGACCAAGAGCTGCAATTTCTCGAAGAAGAAAGCTTTCTCCATCCCATTTGGAGTTTCCAAAGCGAGTCTCAGAGCTGAGGAGAGGCTCTGCAGAGGAGTTTGTATCACGGTGAAACAAGAACCACCATTCTTCTTCCAGTGAGAAGTAACTTTTCACCAGGGATAAGCCTTGCACACAACCTGCACCCCTGCTCAAAACTAGGTCTGACAAGGAAGAGAGAGTTTCTAACATAGAAACCCCATCAGCCTGTTGTTCCACAGCCACTTCTCTATCACCCCGTTAGAGTGCCCACTTGGAATAAAAGCTCGTTGCAAGAGTCACCCAAACTTCATGATTATCTCTGCAGGACCCGATAAACAGTTGGTACTGGAAAGATAACACCATGTAGCTTAATACAAGACAAGAGTTCAGAAATATTCCAAAGACTAATAGGTCATTTAAGTTACTAAGGGGACACTAGAAAATTAACAGACCTCCTGTCATAGTGCAAGTTCAAGTATCGCTTTTTGTCATTTTGCAGATCAGCAATTCACCCATTAAATCAAAATTGAATTCTTTTTATGCATCTCAGAATCTGAACAGTGAAAATTTGCCATAGAAAATGAAAGCACATTGATTCAGTGTTCAAAAGTTAAATGGATTCAGTTCAAAAGTGCATTTTATCTTCAAACAGTAGGTGATCTCGCCTGCGCTTCGCCCTTTGATTGCCTTTTCCTGGGGCATTACAGATGGGACGTGGCAGTTTCCCTTACAGATGAGGTTGAAAAGAACTCATTGGGCAGTTCCTCCCAGGCTACAGCAGGCAGTGTTCCAGCAATGAGGTACCTACTGCTTTGAAGCTTTGGACACAATCATTCAATGGTCTAACACCATGTTCCTGTGCCTGTGCTCCAGCCACACACATATCTGGGCTCTCTAAATACTCCTGGAGAATGCACAGTGCTCATTAAAACAAGGGGCAGAGCAGGGCTGGTTCAAAGCACCTCTGCTCAGGAAGAGTGTTGCCTATTAAGGCATCATAACATTTGTATTTCCCTCAGTAGAAAACCTGAAACATCTTCATATGATTCAGTCTTCCTACCTAGCCTGCAGGAGGCAGATACAAAGCTTCACCAAGCCAAACAACCACCACCAAGCTGCAAGTGAGGCAAAGCTATGCCTAAACTGAAAGGCAGTGTTTACTTTCACCTCTTCTAATCTACTGCTTTTTTTGTGTGTCGGGCAACTGTATGAAACACTTGGCTTGAAATATTGCTGCAGCTCAAACAAATGCTGACCTACGAGCAAGCTGCTGCTGGAAAGGAACGTACCTGTGCTGTCACCATCCAGAAGTCTCCTTCATCAGCTACGCAAAGTCACACCCAAACACTCCTATTGGGAAACGTAACTGTTAGACATCTAACTGACATCTCAGCGCCAGTAAACAGAAGCTGATATGAAAGTGGGATTTGTCAAGATTACACTCTCACACTGTACTTTTTACAAAGGAAAGAAAAAGTGTACATTAAGCTCCGTATGTAAAGCCAGAAGGGAAAAGGTTTGGGTGAGCCCAGCCCTCAGCTACACACTGTCTGTGTTCTGTCATACAACACCGTAACTACCTTCAATATTCTGGTGTGAAGAGGTGTATCACCTGGCTGCACCCACACAAAGGTACTTGGATGCTGGGATATGCTACTGTAACTCTGCTTACCGTGACAACAGTTTGGAGCTGCAGACACCCCAAGAGACGGGGATGCTGCGTGACACACAGAGCCTGTGTCACAATCAGGTAGCAAGAGAGAGGGCAGAAAATGCTCCAAACCCGGCAGCTTCTAGAGGATGTAACACACCAGCCCTTCCACTTGGAAATTTTGGAAGGAAAGTCTCTCACTTCAAGGCTTGGCGCTATTTCCTCATTCTTAGGGGACACCACCGCAGGGCTGGGGCAGTGATGCTGGGACCTGCACGGCCCCATAACGGTACCCAAACACCTCCGCAACCTCCCCAGGACTTTTGAAAGCAGCAGGACTCAGCACCACTCACCACAAAGGCCTCCCATGGTGCCCCTCAGCTCCACGACCCCTTTAGGCCGCTGCCCCCCACCCACTTTAGGCCGCAACCCCCCGCAATTAGGCCGCTGCCCCTCCTAGATCGCTACAGCCGCTTCCTTTCCTTCTCGAGGGAAAGCCCCGCAACCCACAGGGGCTTACCCAAGAGCGCAGACCGCACCGGGCACGGCAGGGTCCGACCACCGCCGGGTGAAGACTGCGTCGCGTTACCCCGCAACCGGCAACCGACACCCCGCAACCGGCACGGCCGCGGCTGCTTTTCAAATCCAGCCAATGACAGCGCTCCGCGCCGCGCGGCCTCCTGGGAAGGCAGGCGCAAGGCTTGACGGGAGTTGTAGTTCTACCGGGGATTAGTACGGCGGAGCGAGGCCTGGCCGGGGGAAGGTTTCTCTGAGGTGGCGGCGGCGCTTTGCTGTGGGAATGGGCTGCGAGGAGGGGGGTTTGCTGAGACCTGAACCATCAGGGATTGCTCCCTCAGCCGCAGCAACGCTTTGGCTGCTGCGGGAAGGCACCCCGGCTTCGCCGGGCCTACCCCGCGGCCCTCCCTCAGAGCCTGGGCCTTGTCTCCTCCCTCAGGCCTGGCAGCAGGACGCATGTAAGTTCAAGCTTGGCGATGCTCCGGGGGATTGATGCTGTTTCCGCAGGCTGGGAGGCGAGTTAAGGCTTTGCAGGTTGCATATACGTGAACGGGATAACGGCTGCTTGCAGGCAGGGGATGGGAGGAGGCGCGGTGACCCCCTCAGTCTGCATCTGAGCTGGGAACCACCCGTTTTAAGGGTTAAAATGCTCACCGCTGTAATAAAGGAATGGAAGATTGGCGAGGAGGGCTGTAAACACAATTGGCTCAAGTGACTGGCATGTGGGGTGCTGGAAAACACATATATCATGCTAATTATTATGTAGCTTTGTGTGCTCAACAAGCAAAGCATCTGCACTCAGATCATGTAGGCCTGGGGTGGACTCGGGGGGCACCTTATCGACCGTGCCGGAGATTCCTGCCCTGCTGTTGAAGAGATCAAAGCACAGTGGAAAAATCTGCCTTGAAATACAGACTCTTGCTCTCTCACCTCCTCACTAACGAGGACTCTCCGCAGTGCCTGCATCCCCTCCTTGCTTGCCTCTACCCTCCTGCTGCTTCAGAGATTCCCTGACCCACCAGGGATTGAGATTAAATTTGTTCTTTGCCTTTAACCTGTGGTTTTGTGGTGGCTCAGTGTCCTGCCTGCCTTGGCTCATGCAGGAAGGTAGCTTTGCTTTAGAACCTTTCCCAGGTGGAAATTATTGTTTGGTACCAGGTTTGGAGGGTAGGAATTGAATTTCTTACACAGCAGCAAGATAAATCCTTTGCTTGTAGTTTCAAAACATTGTCATAATGCCGAACAGATCACCCTCTTCTAGGACGTCAGGGGATGGAAACATACAGGTTTTAGTAACAAAAATCACCAGAAGTTTCTCTTTAGACTCAGATGGAAATTCTTTGAACTTTAATAGGAAACATCTGCCTACTTTACATTTAAATAAAAGGAAAAGTAACTTGAAAGTAGTCAGTAACTATAAAACCCAAATGTTTGTCTGGAATTGGAAGAAAATAATGCCAGCTAGCGCAAGCAGTTCCGTAAAGGAATAATTGACATAGATCCTGTGTCAGCTGCTTTGATGAGGTTGTCTTTAATCCCATCTTTCTTTAAACAAAGGTTATGTCATATCAATAAAAGATGTGTACTTGATTTCAGCTCGGATGCACGCCATGTTGCAAGGGTTGGTCTGTTTTAACAGCACCAAGTGATGCAACATTGAATTTGAAATGAAATTGTTTGCCAAACAAAACTGAAAAGCTCTTTAGACATTCTTTAAGACTTAAGCTAACCTTTAAGAAAGTGTCTTAGTTTCAGAACAGTGAATTCAAACTACTGAACTAACCTAATGCCAAACCAACCACATTTTTCATGCCAGGAGGGGACCGATAGCAGTTCCCCTAGAAAGGGAAAAATTAGCTTCTGAGAGAAAACCCAGAAGCTGTTCTCTTCCACTTGTTGGAAAGGAAAACTGAAAATCTCAGAATACTTTGTGAGGCATATTCTTAAAAAGGTTGGGGGCTGTTTCCCGCAGGACATTGCGGGTTTTTTCTAGGCTGGGGTATAACAAAGCTGATGGTACAAGCAATATTTTGGTTTTGTTGGACTATTAGATTCCTGCAGCTGGTTTGATAGTATGGCACATGCTGCATAATTGAAAGGGGTGTCTCAAAGGACTGCCATGGACAGACGGAAACAGCAAACTAAACTCCAGCCTGGTGTGTGCTCCTGCCCTCACACAAACCCTGATACAAAAACCCATGAGATCAGCGTAACCAACCCAGCCTGTTTTGGAGTGGGAGGTGATGAAACTCCATCTAAGTAAGTCGCCTTTATGGCTTTCCACCGATGTGTTCTCCTTAAAGTGGTTTGTGCAAGGACTGGCAGTTGCAACAAAAATACCTGCTGCCAAAACTCGGAACTTATTCGCCCCTGAAATTTGATCATCTTCCTTCCCAAATTCTTGGTAACTTGCAAAGCCACTTCCCAAGGGGAAAAGGTTTTTTAACAAATGACTTGTTAGAACTCTCACCATCACCTTTAGAAATTTATGCTCCTTGTATTTGGGCCAGGATTTAAAAGTTGTGGGTAGTCTGCTCATCTGAGTGGTGAGCTGATGCCCGATGAGACAGCATATCTCAGCAAGCTTTTGCCTTGCTGTCAGAAGTAATTAGAGACACAATCGACACCACTGAGACTTGGCTCAACATCCTTCAGCCCATCTGAGCAGCAGCCAAACCAGAACTGGCTTCAGCTTCTCTTTACTCAACTCACCTTCCCCAGGGAATTAAGAAAGTGCTTCGGTGTCCCCTCGGCACCTCTGGTTCTGCCGTGCTCCCTCTTGTCCTCACAGCTTCTTCCTGACCTGCCTGGAAGCAAAGTCCTTCTTCTGCAGGGTCTCTTTGGAGCTGATAGGCACAGAAATCCTTGGCACACAGGTGTCCTGGGGGAAAATGGTGTGTTGCAGTATCTCCTTGGTAGGCTGCCCCATCAGCCCCTTTCCACCCCTATCTTCCAGGGCAGTGCTTGGCCTTTATCCTGGCGTTTGCAGGGTCGTGTGGATGCTTCCTTTCATCTGAGCCTGTGTGGTGGTACCCTCACTGTCCCACTGCCATCAGGCACATTCAGGTGACATTACTTCCAATGCACATACGGTTGGTTTTATAAACTGATGACTGTGCAGGCTGTTCATTTGCTTATTTTTCTTTAGTAACAGAGGTATGTTTTCCTTTATAATCTCTTTTAAGCAATGAGCTGCTTCGTCAGTTTCACACTTCCTGGCACGTTCGCTATCATTTTTCTATGGCTGACTTGATTCTTTACATTTTTTGTTTTGTTTGCTTGTTTCCTGCTCATCCCTCCTACAATATTTCCTTTTGGTTTTCTGTAAAAGTTGGTGTTATCTGAAAAAGCAAGAGGAACTTCTGTTTGTCAGTCTAATTTTTGTGCTTTAGCCTGGATACTTTGGAGCTTTCCCTCGAACCGAGCAGCGCAGGGGCAGTCTCCTGAAAGCAAACAAGCATTCCCGTTGCCATCCTGTGTCAGTTGACTGGCACAGCACTTCTTCCTTCAGACAGACATCAAGAGAGGTCGCAGTGATTCCGGGAGATAAGGTGAGGTGGCCCAGGGTGTGAGGTTTGCAGTGATGTCCAGAGTTAGTGCCCTGCGGTGCCGGCAAAAGGTGGCTGGTCAGGGCCCTTCTCCAGAGGAGCAGGAGCTTTCTGCCAGCCCTGCCTGCAAATGCCACGGCTGTTTTGTGGCTCATTTGCTTAACTGAGTAATTAGGGGCTGGGTGGGAGGAATCCTTTACTGGAAGGAGTTTGCAGATGGTCATGAGGCCGCTCCCTGGAGGTACTCCGGGAGGATAACATACAGTCTGGAAAATGAATCATGGACCTACCATCAAAGAGGGGGCTGGAAGAGCACATGCTGGTGTGAGAGCTGCTCACCGGGGAGAGGAGCGACAGGGAGCTCAGGGCTGGAGACACCATTGTGTTAAGGCTTTCTTTAGGTCCTGCCCAGTATGTGTTTCTCATGGATGCAGGGAGGCCAGCTGGTCCTGTGCCAGGGTTTTTTGTGATGAAAATGTGCTCCATGTGCTCAGCATACTGTTCTTACGGCTTCAGAGCTTCATTTGAGAACCTGTGTGTGGCAAACAGTGTTACTCCTGGAGCAGGAGCTGTATTATCTTAGGAGAAGATTTGAAATCTGTTTGCTGAGATGCATTTAGCTCGGTTTGCATAACTCGAGTTTTAATCTTTGAGTATAATTGAGACCAAAAAAAGCGCTATTGCTGTTTCTTCCTGCTACTCCCTCAACCCTCTGGTTATTCCTTCTCTCCCCCTTTGAGCTCTTGCATAATTCTCTGATGAGCTAAAGAGATGATTTCAGCTGTAACCAGCCTTTTCATCTTGTAATTAAAACAAAAAGTTTCCAAATCGCTTGTTCTCTGTAATACAGTAACATAAATAATCACCCTTTGGAAGGCTGCATCTAGGATTTTGAAATCAGAGCCTTCTGCCTCTCATCCCCAGGCTTAAAACATACCTAAAGACGTAGTTGGATCATTGTGCTGACCAAGTGTGTGAGCCTTCTTAGGTTCTCATGTTATTTTCATCTGAACAGCTCTTTAATAAGCACGTGTAATGAAGTGCCTCCTAACGATGGTGTTCTCTACTGGCTCTGGCAGCTAAAGCAAGTGAATGGCTTGGCTCTTCTGAGGAATTAGTAATGCAGTTTCTTTTCTCTCCAGTATTGCTGGAGAGTGTATTTTCTTCACCCAGCCTTGTTGAAATCTTCCCTTATTACGAACAGGAAGCTTTTCGAAGCAGGATCATTAGGGCCTTCCATTAAGGCAGCTGTGCTGGTGTTTGCCTCATATAGTGGGATTCTTAACCTCAAGGGGGCTTTTAAACGTCATCACAGCATAAATGATGATAAAATAGGTTTCTATGAAATACCCTACTCATTAGAACTGCCAGTTTGAGGTAAAATTTGAGAAATATTTCGTGTGTGTGTGTGTATATATATATTTATATCTGTTTTGGACCAAAGGAAGCTGACCCTGCCAACTAGAGGGCAGAAAACAATCCACTTTATTTTCTTCTGTCTTTTCTAGGGTCTGTCTCTAACTCTGGCAGCAGATGCTCTCAGACCACCAGTGATGACTAAAGATTTTGCTTCTTCATTGCTGAAAGGGGCTGAAGTATTTAGACAGGAGGCAGCTGATTGATCAGGCCAGACGCCACGGAATCATATTGGTCAACAGAAAAGGAAGAGCAGCCTCCCTTGGAGAAGATGGTAAGAACTGTTTTCACATTGTGACACAAGTATTTGTTCCTAAAAATGCATCAGGTGTTTTGTCTGATTCCTAGCGATTAGTGTGGTTAGTTATCAGGTGGTTAAGGGATGTGTTATGAAAAAGAAAACAATTACTTAAAAAATAGACAGTCAAAAGTTTGGGTTTGTTTCTGAAAGCGTGTTTATATGAGAAAAGATGACCACTGCTAAACTGGGTGCTGTCTTACCATTTTTGAGAACAGATCTTAAACCAGAGAACTGGTTGCCAAATACAGTTTCAGGGGCGTTTGTGATGTGCTGCAGAAAATCACCTGAATCCCAGCCAGGCCCGGTCCCCTGTCCCACTTTGGGTTGTGATCATGATGAATCTGGCATTTTTGAGCTACTGGTAATCCTAGAATCTGGAAATTTGGTAAGAGAACCCACGAGCAGGAAAACGGAGGGTGGGTATGGACTGGGTGTGTAATACTCTTCCCTCCTACTCAGTGTGCCGTGGATGTCTCAGGACATGCTGTTAACGATGGCTTTACAGCTGGAATAACAGATCCAATTGTGTACTTAGAGAAGTCAGTATGAGTTTTGCCCCTGGTTTCACATGCTCAGAATCTTGTGTCTTAGTTTTCCTGTGAATTTCAGGTCCTTTGGACATGGAAACGAGGGAGTGTTGTTAATGCAGGAGGACAGATGCAATCCAGGGACGTTGACGACTTTGGAAAATGTTTTTCATATGGGCTGCATTTGAACTGTGTATCCAAACTCCATTTGGTTCCCTGAAATGCCCCTTGGTTTTCTTTCTTTCTTTCCTTTTATTTCTAAACCTGTGCCTTAAGTTCTGCAAATATTTGCATAATATCTTTCTAGCTCCAAGTCCGGGCCTAGGCCTGTTGCCAGTTTTTGCCATACACAATGGGAATTATTTTCTCTGCCAAGGGCGTGTTAGCTTGTAACCGCCAGGTTAAGGGCTGGGGATCAATTCCAAATCTTATTAGTCAAACTTTATTTCTCTCCATATGTCATTGATTCTATTTCAATCATCCACAGGGCTGTGGAAATTCCAACATGGGGAACCGTAATTTCAAAGTCAAATCTCAGGACCGACTTTCCTAAATTGAAACATATGTTTGTGTTTGATTTCAGTTGAGGTTTCTGAAGTTTTATTTCAGTTCCAGGCTGCTTTTGGAAATTCTTCCTGGTGTAAGAAATTCAAGTTTTAATCCTCACTATTACTTTTTTTTGAGAATGCTGTTTCTTCTTTTGTAGTGTTACATAAAATCCAGGCTGTAAATAGCTGTCTGATGGTCCCAGAGCCTCGGAACAGCCCCAGAAAATTTCACCAAAGACATTCTGTTGATAGTTTCCTTCTCCACTGTTGCTCTGTCATCTTACTAAATAGATAAATTGGAACATGAAGTTGATGCATACCTGAACTAAGGCAATTCTGAAATAGGGAAACTGGCCAAGATACTAAGATATATCTAAATATCTATCAGATATGTAGCTGATAGCTGAAGAAACTGGAAGGTTTCAGCTGAAGAGGGTGTGTGCACATACACAGTTCTGTGCAGACGCCAGAAGACTGGATGCTTCTGTGTCTCAAAAATACAAGGTGTCTCACAAAGATGTGGTTCAAGAGCCAGAAGCTGAATGCTCGTGTAAGGTGGGCTAAATGTGAGGAGCAGGATGCATTCCGGTGTAGCCGTTGCAGTACTCAGTGTGGTGTTACTCATCTTCTGGCTCTGGTGCCTGGGACAGAGCTCCTTTTACTCTTGGCAAGCATCAGCTGTCTTGACCTCAGAAATCAGTGCCCTTCCCTGTGCATGTGTCCCGTTCCTTGGGACGGGCTTTGGTCAGGGCTTTGGGCACTCGGGGCTTCTCCTTGAACTGGGAAGATGTGATTTCAGTGGGACCACGCCACTGACCTTCAGATGTTTTACCCTGGAATTCCTGCAGAGCACAGAGAAATGCTCAGAATACTTTCAGGCCTAAGTTAAATTGTTGTTCTGGAAGTGTGGTTATGCTGCAGGGTACAGCTGAGCAATAGAACCAGCATCACCCTCTGGAGGAGCCTTGCTCTCTGCACTAGCCTCTTAGTTTGGGTATCAAAATTAGTGTCTAGTGTTGGGTGACAGGGTGAGCCTACAGCACGATAAAAGGGCAAGGAATGAGCATGTAGGAAACAAATTTCTTAACCAGTGACTTATCTAAAGGACTTGAAAATAATGGCCCTTTGACAATAGCAAGTGGCCCAGGGCGTTTCCTGGTTTGGTCTGAGTTCATCTTTTTCTCCTTTTTTTTTCTTCACTTTAAGCTTTTATTTTGTTAGTATTTCAGGCTGGGCATTGCCCATACTGTAGGAAGAACAGAAGTCAGGGACCTTAATAGGTGGTAGACATCTGCCCTGCCTAGGATGAAGTCATGCTCCTGAAAAGAAGAGCCTGTGTTTGTGCTGTGCAGTCAGACCACAGCGCTCTTTGCAGCTCTTGGAGAGAAACAGTCTTTTTACCTCAAAGTGAATCAGCAGATGATGTTTTGCACTCTACAACTCTCTGAGAGGAGGGTGTAGCTGGGGTTTTGGTCTCTTCTCCCAAGGAACAGGCGATGGAACAAGAGGGAACAGCTGCAAGTTGCCTCAGGGGAGGTTTAGGATGGTTATCAAGAAAAAATTTTACACTGAAAGGATTATTAAGCCTCGGAATGGGCTGCCCAGGGCAGTGGTGGAGTCACCTTCCCTGGAGGTATTTAAAAGCTGGACAGACATGATGCTGAGGGGCATGGGTTAGTGGTGGGTTGGTCAGTGTTGGGTTGGTGGTTGGACTCGATCTGAGAGGTCCCTTCCAACCTGGGCAACTCTGTGATTCTATGAAAGATGAAGAAATCTCATGGAAGCTCAGTGGCTTCTCAGTGGGTGGATAAATGAGCAGCTGATTTTTTGAACACATCCTTACACTGTTTTTTCCAGCCAAAACAGCAGGTGGATCTCCACAGCCAAAGAAGTGTTGGGAGAGCAGACGAGCAGGCTGAAGTGCTGGTGGGACAGAGGGGCAGGGCTGCATCTCCTCTTCTGGTCAGTCACAGATGGGCTCGGTCGCCCGTGGAGTTGCATCTCTGGCAGCTCTTAGCAGGGAGTCAGAGGTAGGTGGTTGGGCTGGATTGCAGCCTTGGGGCACATCCAGACTTGCAGAGCTGAGATAGGAAGGATTTCCAAACGTGGTTCAAAATGCAGCTCTTGCTTTGGTGCTGCCCTGCTTGATGTTGTCCTAACACGCTGCTGCCAGGGACAGGCAGAGTTTTGCAAGAGGCCAGGCTTCCTCATCCCGAAAATCTGCTGGGAGCTGAAGAAACAGCCAGGTTTTCACTGAAATGCTGAGTGTTACCAGGCACTGGCTGATCCGGCCCTCCAGAGTCAGAATAACTCCCTGTTTTGCAAAGATTGAGGTGTAGATCATAGAGTCATAGAATGGT
>VXBW01001985.1:51936-84174 GCA_013400375.1 Thinocorus orbignyianus | reverse complement strand
GGAGCGGCGGCCCCGCACAAACGGGAGGGAGGGAGGGAGGGAGAGGAGGGAGAGCGGTGGGGCGGCAGCTTCCAGCCGGGAAAAGCCGCTTTTCCCCCCCTCCTTCCACCCCGTTTTCCTTCGTATCCCGCACCGTCCCGCACGCCCCCATGAAGCTGATCGTGCCCAAGCAGCGCTGTGAGTAAGGGGGGGGGAAAGAAGGGACACGCATCCCTGGGCGGGGGTCTGCAATCTCGACGTCTGCACCGTCCCCAAAATGCTGAAGGGGAATGGAGTTGGGTTATTCTGATTTTTTTTGGGGGGGAAAGGAGTGTGTTATGAACGGGAAAAGATCATAACCCGCTCCTCATGGACCCCTGGCTCCTGGTTTTTTGGTTCCCAAGTGTTAGTGAGCCTGGAGTTGGGTTTGGGGGTTGTTTCTAGGCTCCGAGTCGCAGACAGCCCCGTTTGGGGTGTACCTCCTCCTGCGAGGCTTGGTGGTTAATTAATGATACATTTGCCTTCAGTGATCCCTGCTGGCTCCTTGTGTGTAGGTATGGAGCTATGGAATAATTCCCTGGTAAACTCCACAAGTAGTGGAGTCCAAGGGGAAAAGTTTGGAGGTGTTGTCGAGCCTGGTGTCTATGTTTTGTTTGAAGGCTCCGAGTCTCAGACATCCCTGTTTGGGGTGTACCTCCTTGTGTGAGGCTTGGTAACTAATTAATGGTGTGTTTGCCTTCAGTGATCCCTGTTGGCTCCTTGTGTGTAGGTACGGAGCTGTGGAATAATTCCCTTTTACTTGGTAAACTCTAATTCTTTAGTTTACTTGGTGAACTCCACGAGTAGAGCAGTCCAAAGGGAAAAGTTTGGAGGTGTTGCCGAGCCTGGTGTCCACTTTGTGTTTTGTTTGAAGGCTCCGAGTCTCAGACATCCCAGTTTGGGGTCTACCTCCTTCTGTGAGGCTTGGAGGTATGGAGCTGTGGAATAATTCCACAAGTAAAGCAGTCCGAGGGGAAAAGTGCCCTGTTTCTCCACGTTCTCACTTCTCTGGCTCTTCAAATAACGCCAACAAATGTTTGTTGCTTTGTTAAAAGTTCAGCCTGTTCCAAAAGGGGGATTGGGGAGAGTCGGAATCACAGCTCCCTACTGCCAAGACCTGGAGATGTTTCTCCTCCGTAGGAGGTGGTGTGCATTCAGGGCTTGGGGTGCGTTTTGGGTGGTTTTTGTTTTGTTTTTCCTTTCTTTCTTTCTTTTTGCAAGGAGTACTTTAAAAAACTCTTCTAAGCAGAACAAAGCAGAAACAGCCTTGAAGAGCTGTGGCTTTGGCAGGGCTGCTTGTCAGGCAGCGCTTCCCTGCTGAGCTACACCTCACCCTGTTCCTTGGGACCTTCTCCCTATGGATCAGTGATGTGGTGTTTACCTGCTGATAGCTGATTTAGCCTCCTGCCAAATTCAACACACCCGTAACCGGATCGTTCTCTGTCACAGTCTGACTCTTTCCAGCTTCCCATTTTCCTTCAGGAGCAAAAGCTGAACTGGGACTAACTCAGGTTTTGATTTGGTGTGACTGAGAAGAGCCAGTGCTCGTGGATCGAGTTCTTTGTAATAGCAGAAACTAAACGAATAAGGGGTCTGTGGAGATCAGTTGAATGAGAAATTGGGAATTTCTCTCCCATCTTGAGGCAGGGAAAAAAAGCCCTTGAGAACCCAGGTGAGTGGGTGCATTGCCCAGGCTCCAGGAGGGCAGAGCCTTCAGTTTGTTTTGTTTTATGAAACCAGGTTTGAATGAAACCAGCAGGTGAGGGAGGTGCTTCGTAGGACACTGTCCTTGCTGAATGAAATGCATCAACTTTTGCTGGTATTACACTCCTTCATTTATATGGTTTATTTTGCACAAGAATAAGTTTGCAATTTATTATTAGTCACCCAGGACAATCTGCCAGCAGGTTGCTACCTGCTTAAAAATAAAATAATCAATTAAATTACCCTCAAATTCTGCTGGTCCTGTCTCACTTGGGGCTGTACCCATGGGTGATGGATCCTACCCGTTTTACTGGTTTTTGTGTTCAATCCTGGCCTTTGCAGATGTTTGTTCTGTGCTTAGGGACACATTGCAAAACAGAGGGGTTACCACACGGCGTGTAAGACTCCGGGGTTGATTGCGGGCTTTGCTTTGCGTGGGGGGAGAAGGTAATGAGATAATGGGCATTTCCCAATATTTCAGCCAATGAAACCTATCTCCCTGCAGCAATTAATCCTTTAAATCCTCGTAAATTATACGTTTCTTGACTGGTTTTACTTTCTGTCAAAGTCAGGTAGAGTTCTATATTCCCAAGTGATTTTTTTCCCTTTGGAGAATGGGAGGTTTCCTGTGAAACCAGGGTGTTTGTTGTGGTGAGACAGGACCTGGGGTCTTGCATCCTTCGGACTCACCTCCTGCTCCTGCTGAGGACCTTGTCTCTGCTCCATATTTTTTCCCCTGAGTTGAATCAGATGGGTTTTCAGGGATTTTAGGTTTATTTTCCCCTTTCTGGTTCCAGTGGTTATTGCAGCCCCTTTGTGGGAGCAGGGTTTGTGTTCCCTTTCTGCCTAACGAATACAAACCCCAGTCTGTTCCCATGCCTTGTGCTGGGAAGCTCTCCTCGGAGAATAAAACGTCAAACTGGTGTGAATTCCCCAATTTTGAAAAGTCTGCTCAAGTGCTGTGTTTGGTTCAAAGGTGATCTTTGAACAGAAGAAGGAGACAGTTTGGTGTCTCCATCCATCCCTGTGGAACAGCCTCTTAGCCAGGTAGGGACAGAGATTTCACCGGCTTTGGGGCATTATTCTACACCAGAGGTAGGGAAGGAGCCAGCTGGGCACCCCAAATCTAGGGCTTTTCTTTCATTTGTGGTGAAACCTTGGGGTTTCTGTTCCAGTTGGCATCTTGCACCTCACCCCCCATCAGTCAGTAGTTGTCAGGGGTTAGAAGGTGTGTTTTTTGAGGTGGCAGAACTGTTTATAAATACTGTGCATTCTAATTGCCATGGTTAATTGCTGAGCACTTGAAGATGCAGCCTCACAATGCAGAAGGCTTTTGGGCCCGTGTTTAAGTGGTTCCACCTGTGCTGGTTGGCTGCTCTTTAGTACAACTTAAGGGAGAAACTGGAAAACCTAGGTTTTTTTTCACCTGTGATGATGAAAAGCATGGAATGCCACAATTATATAGTATGTTTTACTGAGGAATACAGCAGGGAAAATGCTTCTGGTCCCTTGGTTTGACACGTTGTCATTGGTCACTGGAATTTTGTCCCAAGGCAGTGGAAGGTCCTGCAGTCTCGTTAGTCTGCAGGTGAGCTGCTGTGGGAAGTCAGTCCCAGCTGCTCTGGGTGTAGGTGGGGGTGAGGGTTCCTGGAGGAACTGAACTGGGTGGTGTGGTGTAGCCCAGCACCTCGCCAGCTACAACCGTCTGATCTCCCTTACCAGTAAGGGAATCCCAACAAGAAGGGAAACTTCCATCAGACACAGGAATGAGATTCTCCAGAGCTACTGATTGCCTCCTGTCGCCCTGTAAGTTTGGTTGTTATTTGTTGGGTTGTTTTTGAGGAGGCCGTGCAGGCCAGGGAGCCAGCTGCTCCAGCACCCAGCGTGTGGTGGCAGTGCATGGATGTGAGAATGGTCACGACTCTTTAACCTCAGTGCTTTTAGGTTGTGGTTTGGGGGTTTGTTTGTTTCCTTTTTTCTCTTCCTTTTCTGCTGAGGAGTTGGGCATTCAGTGAGCCCTTGCTGAGGATGGATGGGGAGGCTTCACCTGATACACCTGCATGAATTATTTAGCTCCAGCTTGGTGAACTTTGAAGAACTTTCATTAGGAAGCAGATACAGTTTTTCTTTTGAAGTGCTGTGTTCTATTTTTGTTCAAAGGAAACCAAATGTTTCCATTTTGCCACATGTTTGGCTTCCCAAAATAACTGTGAAATAGGAAGGAGTAATTGAAACATCTATGTAAGCTATTACCAACTTGCTTCTCAAGAGAAAGCAGCTTTCCGAAGGGCTGAGGAACACGATCCTGCCTCATCTGCCCAAAATAACTCCATTTTTTTTTCCTATTTTTTTTCTCCCCTGGTCTTATTTTTGGCTCTCCCCCCCCTTCCAGTCCCAGTTAAACCAGGAAGTTCTTAGCTCATCAAAGCAGCAAGCCATGCAGATGAAATGCAAATGAAGAATGTAAATGAAGTAGTAGGATTTCATCATATGTGTGGCCAGGAGGAAAAGCGGCTGAATGGAGGGTATTTCATCCTGAGATATTTATGAGTAAGATACCAGATGATTGGTGCCACCATTCCAGTTGCTGATCAAAAATGGAGATACTGGCCCTGCCTTCGAGGAAAGACAGGTCTTGTGAGAGCCTGATGAGCCTCACAAGTTTTGGCAGAAGAAGAAACTGCTGCATATTGGTCATGGGGAGAATCCTGGGTCCAGGTAGAGAGAAGAAAGTTGTGACCAGGGGATTCAGGCACAATCCCTTTGGAAGAACCACTCTTCTCAGGGGTTCCCAGGGACAGGATGAGGGGCAACGGGCACAAGCTGGGACACAGGAAGTTCCAAAGAAGTTTTTCCCAATATTTGAATGGGTTGAGGGTGTCAGAGCCCTGGCAGAGGCTGTGGAGTCCTCCTCTCTGGAGACCTTCAAGCCCCACCTGGATGCAGCCCTGAGTGCTGTGCTCTGGACAACCCTGCTTTAGCAGGGGAGAGGGACTGGGTGGTCTTGGGAGTTCCCTTCCAACTCTGACGATTCCCTGATTTCATGAGTTGAGGACTGAAAAAATGAAGCAGAGCTCTCACGGTGGTTGCTTAAACATGCAAAGGATTATCCTCATTCATGGGGGAAAATGTTATTTAGTGACAGAGGAATTCCCTTTCATTCCTGCTTCCCTGATGTTCTGATTCCATCTTTGCCCCCTCCTTATATCGGATATTAAGGATATGGATTTTTAAAAAAATCAAATGCTTTCAATTCTGAAAGTAGCTATGCCTTATAGGTTCGTACTGCTCAAAGTTTGTGCAGAAAGTAGGTGGGATGTGAGATTTCTCCTGCGGGAACCTTTCCCCCAGATGGCAGGGCTCTCGGTGGAGCCTCACGTTACCCGATTGAGCAACGCCGGAGCCACCTTCTCCCTGCATCCTCACGGGATTCTGCTGGCTGTCTTGGGAGTCACGGAGATCTTTATCTCCAGATAAGCAGCCAGTGAGTAGTTGGTGCAGTTTAAACACAAAGGAAATTAATTTTCTGCTGGAGATAAGCAGAGCCTTTTGATTTATGGTGGGCTCTTCGGAATGTGGGATTGATCTTGATGCTCTCCATCTCAGCTCTGGGGGACCTGGGACTGGATTTGATAGAGCTGGTGTTTTATACTTTTGCTGCCATGTGGGATACAGTGGAAAAGTTTTATTTCCTCCGTGCTAACAGATTGCTTTGATCCAATAGATGGATTGAACACTGACTTAACTCACCAGAGAGAAGGCCAACCATAAGGGTCTTACCAGACCATTAGAGTCAAGAAGTGCATTTTTTTACCCTGTGGAAGCATTTTGGCAGCACTCAGTGTCTTCAGCTTTCCTACTCGATCCCACAGGTTGGAATAGCTGTTACCAGCCTAAGATTTGGATGGGACAAGTCCCACTGCCTTCTCCTTGCTTTCCTGGCTTCTTAGTAATTCAAGAAGCCAGGTGTTTATTCAGGTTATGGATGAAACACTGGACTTCCAAACAAAACCCAGAAACTCTAACAACCCAAACCAAACACCCCTACCCTCCCCAATTTCTGCCCCCTCCTCTCTGTTTTTCCATTTTCCATGTCTGTGGAAACCATATCTACACAAATAAGTGCTCTTTTTTCATACTTTGATGCTTGTTTTTTGGCTGAATTGGTCAACCAGTTGAAATAGTTGCCACCTCTGTTGCCAGGGATTCCGAGAGGTAGCGGCTAGGGAGAAAGCAGAGCTGAAAGACGAGTTATTGTGGCCTGATCTCAGGTTCTTCATTTGTGCTGGAGAAAACCCGCCCCAGTTCTGGGAGCAGACTCTGTTCTTTCTGCAGCTCTGCATTTGGCTGGCCACGAAAATGAAAGGGTTTTCGATTCACGGAGAGAATAAGTGAGGAACAAGAAGTCTCTTGGCACTTCTGCTGGCTTTTTAAATGTGAGCGTTATCCGTAGCCCTCCCAGGAGCTGCCCAGGCTTGGAAGAGCTTCCTAGTTGTTTGCTGCAGGACTTTTTGTTCATGATTTAGTTATGAGCCCTCAAAATGGGAAGATGGGAATGCCTTGGTAGTGGTTTGCGAATGACTCTCAGCTGTTGGTGCTTAACCTTCTTCTCTGGCTGGGCTTGTGTTGGGTAGGGGGATGGGATGCTGTGGTACAGTGGGACCAGACCACTTTCACTTAGATATTCACTTTGTTCTTCCAAAAGTGTTTGAGATGCAGGTTAGTGTGTGGTCCTGCTGGGTAGGAGCCTGGAGACTCCTGGCATGGCAGGAGAGTTGTGTGTTGCTCCTCGGACAGCGGAGCCCAGTGTCAGTGGATGTTCTGGCTGGTCTTGGGAAGGTCCTCGTGGCTGTTACGCAGTCGGAACGTGACTTGAGAAATCTTCTTCTTCTCTTGGGTTGTCTCTTCCCCCTCCCCTCCTCAGCCAATTTTAGGAATTGGTGTCAGGAGTCAGGCTGGGTGAAATGCAGGAGAAGGGCTGTGCCAGGAGGTGCTGACTGAAGGGGAAAATGCTTTTGTTTCCATTTTATTAAAACCTGCTTCTCCAGCGAAGGGTATTTTGAGGTTATCCTTCTTCTTACCCAAGGCTTTATGAAGCCTTACCTTCAGGAGATGTTTAGTATGTGTGTGTTGGACATGTCAGTGACCACCAGCTTTCAGGAGCAGCTGCTGTGGCTGCACTGAATTGTCATTCACCTCCATATTTATAGTGACTTTCTCTTTCTCTTTAGCCTTCCCATGGTTTGGAATGGATATCGGTGGAACACTGGTTAAACTGGTCTACTTTGAACCTAAGGACATTACTGCAGAAGAGGAGCAGGAGGAGGTGGAAAACCTGAAGAGCATTAGGAAATACTTGACCTCCAATACAGCCTACGGGAAAACTGGCATTCGTGATGTCCACCTGGAACTGAAAAATTTGACTATGTGTGGCCGCAAGGGAAACCTGCACTTCATCCGCTTCCCCAGCTGCGCCATGCACAGGTTCATCCAGATGGGCAGCGAGAAGAACTTCTCCAGCTTGCACACCACGCTCTGTGCCACGGGGGGTGGAGCCTACAAGTTTGAGGAGGACTTCAGAACGGTACGTGAGCAGCTCACGAGGGTTCAGCACTTTGGGAGAACATCATGGGAGCCCTTCTGNGTCCCTTCCAACTCTGACCATTCTATGATTTTATGATTAAGATGTATAGAATCAAGTCACATTTGTTAATTGGAGGGGACAGGGAAGGGTGTTCTGCTTGCTGGATGGTCTGCTGAAGTATTGCTGGGCAGAATGTCTTCAGTAAAATGGTTTTTTGGAGCACAGCTGTGATGATCAGATGCCTCATCACCAGCTGAGGGTGTTAGAACAACCCAGAGACCAGACACTCGTCTTACAGGTGGGACATCTTTTAGAAAACCAGAAATAAAACCATACAGGCTGGAGATTAGATCCAGTTTCCCTTCCCCTTGTATTAGTCTTTGAACAGAGTTAAGTCCAGAGCCTGGAAGATGTCCCAGGTCTCCTAGAATTTAAAACTAGCCTTTGCAGGGAGCTCCAGAAGCTGTTGGCAACCTAAAGTGTTGGGGTGCTGCTTCAGCATGAGTTCTGGCTCCCAGGTGAGTGCACTGTGAAACCAATGGTGGCCACAAAGACCTGGAGAGCCCTTGTACAGGTGGCATCAGGGCAAGAGAGAGTTGCCTGTCGTGTATGTGTCTCTGCAGGCACGTATCTCCATTCATTTTCCACTAGTGCCAGATTTCTTGTCCATTAGGCCAGTTGGAACTCTCTTACATCTTGGGGTCTGCTGGTGGTGGTTGAGTCCTCAAAAGCTGTGGTTTGGCTTGCCTTGTGTAAGGGTGGCAGGAGGCAAACTCTGGTCCTGGTCAGCGTGGCCTCTGTTCAGGTTTCTCTGCATCTTTCCATGTGTGCAGGAGATGGTTCAGATCACGTTTTGCAGTGACAGAATCACTTGGAGACTTTCTGAAGAGGCTGACTGTCACTTTGCGATGGTCAACCTTCCCCAATTCATCATGAAATAGCAGCTGGAGTTGGTTTCTTCACAAGGGGTGTGAACATCCTTACTCCCACAGGTGCAGCACTGAACTGGAGGTGGTGGATCTCACAGCCAGGCATTTCTCTCCATAGCTTGGACTTTTTCTGGTGTGAACGTAGAGTTTGGTGAGGGACCAGCCTCTTTCACGTTGGCTGCAGAATAGTCGATGTAGCGCTGGAAGCCGTGGTTGAAGCTGGGGCTGGTTGGTTTGCTGGCTACTGACCAAAACCAGCAGGTCACATAGAGAATTCCTGGTGGACGTAGGCATGAAATCCCACGTCTTTGTGGTGTTGGTTGACATTTTGTGTGCTGCAGCACTTGTAGGTGAAGACAAGTACTCTAAAGTCCGTTGGGAGTGTTTGGTCAGTGAAGTGCACTCGCCCCTGAGTGGGTGCTTTGGACACCTCTTCTTACAGCCACCCAGCTCCGTGTGTTTCTTGGCTCAGACTGTAATACCCAGAGGGTGTTAGAGAAGCAAACTGCTTCCTAGTACATGAAGGTTTGCTTGCTTCATCTCTCTCCAGGGGCTGAGTGTCCTGGGCACTAGCACTTCAGTCGTCACACTTGGTTAGCCCTTGTGCTGGCAGCCACCTGGCTGTGTGTCCTGCTGGCTGTACGTGGACATGGGACAGCAGCTCCAGGATTGCCCTCTCAAAGGCACTGAGATGTGTGTGTCAAATATTTGAGCGCTCCAGTGCACCTGTAGAGGTGGAGAAGGTGTGCCAAGGCTAACACCCTGCTGCTGCAGGCTCTGGTGGTGTACAGTGTCATGTAAAATGTTCCTCTTTCTGCTCCTTAGGAGCAACGTGGAAAAACTAAAGTATGCTTGTGGATGTTGGTAAGTTCATCAAAAAAAACCCCAAACCAACCAGGCTAAATGCTAGGAAACTCCTGAAACCGACAGAGGGAACGTGCTTTTGTTCTGGCCCTCAATTTTCCTCTGGACAGGCTTTTAAATTATATGTCTTCGTGGTATTTCTGAATACCTAAATCCACACAACCCTGGGACATCCAGGGTTGTGTGGATTTAGGACAGAAGATGTAACGTATTGCAAACCAGCGTTCAGATCCCCAAGGAGGAATCCTTCTAGGATTGCAGCAGCTTTAGGCAGCCGTCCCGTTGCTGCTTGCCTGTTCTGGTGTCTAATACCGAATCCCTAAACGAGCTAAATACGATTTAGATATCTCTTTTGCTGTTGTGCATTAAAAAAAGTAAAACAGAATTAGGAGGTGCCTTCTCTTGACCTCAAACCTGTCTTCTGTGCCCCGGGAAGGCAGCTGAACATCCAAAATTAGGTAGGTTTGGCCACCTGACCCCCTCTCATGCGCTCCCCGATGCTGGATGGAGAAGCTTCCCAGGAGAAGGCTCCCTGGGTTGCTCCGTGGGTGCCAGCACTGCCCATCAGTAGCCTGGCAAATGGTTTGGCTCACTCTGAAGATGCAAATGCTTCCCCTAGAAGCAGGAAAACCAACTCTGTTCATTAAACTGGACCTCAGGAGTCATTTTGCCGACCGTATGGTTATAGTTAATGCTCATTGAGGAGCATCAGGAAGTAATTCACTAAACAGACTGATTCCAGCTTAAGATTTGTCTTTCTTGGGTTTGTTTGGTTCTTTTTCTGTGTTTTTCCACTTCCTAATGACTGGTCTGTGTGGCTGGCTTACTTTGTTTTCAGGTAACTGGCGTTAAGGCATGGATGAACCTGTTGCCCGATTCTGATAATCCCTCCCTGCTTTCCCCAGCTACCATCAATGCTCAAGTAACATCACTGCACAGATACCTGATTGCTTGTGTGGCTGTAATATGCATCTCTCTACGCTCTGTGTGTCCTCCCTGCCAGCACACACACCTTTCTTGCCCAAAAAACCATGCTCTAAGTGTAGGGGAATAAATTCCTGGGCTGTAGCTCGGTTTTGTGAAGGATGCCTGGGGGGCGAGGGAAGAAAGGGACCACTCAGGCTTTGGTCTGCTCCATTGGCTGGATTCCTCTTGAGTGCAGTGCCCCAAAGGTGGGATCTTTTGTTTTCCTTCCCTCCACAGACACGTACACACTAGTCTGGATGGAAATTTTACTGCTGGCTGTGGTGCAGGCAGGACCTGGGGCAGCACCCAGCCGCTTCATGGGGAGCCTGTGGGGCAGAGCAGAGAGGGCGCCTGTTCCCAGCACAGACTCACGCCTGGGTCTTCACCTTCCCCATAACCTGTAAGAAAAAAATGCTTTAAGAGTCATCCTGTCTGTGGGAGAGCTGTTTCCTCATGCCAGTTACTGGCTGATTCTAAGGTCCATGGTGTGAACCGAGTATCCCCGTGGGGGTCTTCTAAGAAATTAACTTGCTGCCGGGTAACACCTCACATGCTTGAAGAAGCTGGAAGTGCTGGTCTGGCACGTAGGCTGGGCTGGAGCTGAAAACATCCAGAGAATGGGTGAAGGAACCACGATACCTTCTGTTACCACCACCCCAAGAAACTGGGAACTTCTTCAGAGGGAGTGGGGAGAAGCCACTGGCATCTTCTCCCTGTCAGGAGAAGGAGGAGATCCTTGCAGAGGGCTCTTCCCTTCAGCCTCAGCCAGAATACCCTTTATTTGCATTAAACCTTGTCTTGTTGGAATGTGAGGGGGAAATTCCCAGCCTCAGGTGTGGAAGGAGCTGGGGGAACACCTCCTCTGAGCCCGGGGAGAAGCAGGGTTGAGGTGGAGGCAATCAAAACATCAAGGAAGCAAAGTGCATCTTCGTAAAAGTGGAGGAGAGGTGATGGCAGGGAAAGCTACACCGGGAGCTATTAAAAGAACTGGGAACTGGAGCAGTGCCCAGAAGGCAGATAAAAGCCAGGGTGATGCAGTAAGTGAGGCTGGTGTCATTGAGAATGAAAAACTTGCAAGATGTTTATGTTTCTAATAGTTTCAGGGGGAAAAAAAAGGTATTCCTATTTCTGATTGCAAGTCCAAGAGGTGTGAACCCATAACTGGCTTGGCCATCCCTGCACTGTGCCCACCAGTGTCGGGGTGGAGATTCAAACTGGGATAAACCTCCCGGGAGCTGGAGCTTCATTGAAAAGAGGGCTGCAGAGCAGTGTTGATCCGTTTGGCTGCAGCCCCACTGCAGATAGATGTGTGTATATCTATCCGTAAGCATAGCTGCCCTCAGCTCCTTCGGGAGCACTGCTCTGTTCCACGGTTTCCTTCTTGAGCTGGAAATATTTATTCATCCATAAAGAAACAGACGTGACCCGAGTTGCCTTCTGTGCTTCAGAGCAGCAGCAAGTTGGCTCTACTATTTTATTTTGATGCTCTGGTACTTGAATACAGCTAAAAACTGCTTGATGTTATGCGTATTATTTAAAAAAACCCCCACAACAGCATAGAAACCCCTCCCAAAAAAGTAACCAACCCAAAACCTCAGCCTAAACCCCACCAGACAATACCCTTTTCCAACACTTCTTGCAAATGCCCCATAAGAGGTGGGATTTCTTCCTCCTGAGAATAGCATCCCTTCACGGGAATGATAGACCTTTTATGTGTCCTTGAAATCTGCTGGGTTTCAGGATTTTGTCGGGAAGGTGTGAGCTGTCACGGGGAAGTGTTCGCTGCTCCCTGAGTTCCACAAGCTTGGAACCATGGCTGAAGTCCGGAGTCCCCCCTGCTGATGATCCTGAAGAGTTCCTCAAGATCCAAAGTGTTTTCTTCCCTTCCTGGTATTTAAAAAAAAAAACCCAACCAGTTTAAAATAAAGAGGAATTTCTGCAGTCTGGCTGTAATGCGGAAATTAGTTAGGATGTTACAGCCTAGTATTATGTTATTTATGCCACATTTTGCAACTGTACTTGGTTTAGCCGTGTGGTAACCAAGAAAAAGCTCCAAAGGGGTTGCAAAATATTGGAATATACTTGTTTCAGGAAATTCTGACACCAGAAGAAGTTTTCTCCACCTGTCTCTGTTGTCCTGTGCATAAGTGTATCCACACTGAAGTGTGAGACTGCTGGTTTGGGGGTTTTTGGGGGGGTCTTAGTCCTGTTCTCCACTTGCAGGATTTGAGTATAACAAAAGGCAGTCGCAAGGATCTGGGATGCTTTCCAGTTCAGGCAAGTTGGAGCTGTGCACAAGGAGAAGAAAGAAAAAAAAAGAACAACAAACTGAAGAGAAGAGATTGAAATAGCTCGAAAGAATGTAGCCTACTGGCCGTGCCCATGCCACAGGGATATCTTCCCTCTTTCCCGTGACTTAATATAGCGCCTAGAATTAAAAATAGGAGGCAGTTAACCCCACAGGGCTCCTCCAGCAGCGTGCACATGTTGGAGAAGCAGCTCTGAGCCCTGGAACTCCCTTTTTGTCCCTAATGCTCCATGGGCTTTCTGCTGGGAGCGGAGTTGGGTCAGCCCTCCCCGCAGGTGGGAGGAGGGGGAGAACCTCGGGATCTGGCAACTTCACTCTGGGCTCTTTTTTCCACTCCCTGTCCTCTCCTCTCCTCTCCTTTCCCGTCCCTCACACAAGTCTGTGCTCAGTGTCACTTGGAAGGAGACTTTCCGCAGGCTGTCACCCCATCCTATTTTGAGAGAGGGCTGGGATTTCTCATTCCAGAGGGCTGGACGCTGTGACTGGGAGATGTGTCTGGTTCTGTACAGGCAGGGGTGACCCGGGGGACCCCAGCAGGAATGCACTTCTGAAGGTCTTAGAATTGGTTTTCTGCCTTCTGTTACAGTCACCTTTTTTTTAATGACCATTTGTGGGGGGGTGGGCCTGATGTTATTTTAGTTTGCCCTTTTTTTAAAGAATGTAATACTGTTTTTTCACCAAATATTGGGAATACCCTATTTTTCCGGAGGCGTTATAAAGTGCTCATCGTAATTTAAGGGAATAGATGCCTCAGATTGCTGGTACCATATACTAAAAAATAATAAAAGGCAAATGTTTAAGCATAATTCACTGTTTCTATGGGACGTTAACACAAGCAGGTGTGTTTTGAGGGGCTGGCTTTTCCTGAACTGAAGTTTCTTGATCTTAATGCCCCATCCCTGGAAGTGCTTAAGGCCAGGTTGGATGGGGCTTGGAGCAACCTGCTCTAGGGAGAGGGGGGTTGGAACTTGATGAGCTTTAAGGTCCCTTCCAACTCTGACCATTCTATGATTCTATTAAAGATTTGATTTAATTGCTGGGAAAACGTGGTGGGATGATGAGTTAAAGCACTTTGCATCCCAAGGGATGCTGCTGTTCTGTGCAGGTGGGGGTCAGATACTGCCCAAAACCCACGGCTCCTCCTGGGATGGGGATGAGGGGGAAGAGATTTATTGCTGCAGAAAACTGAGAGGGAGGAACATTTCCTGCGTGCGGGGAGGGAATGTCTCAAAAGCAAAGGGAATAAATGACATTACTGCACAGCTCATCGGGGGGTTGGAAAGGATCCCTCGTCAGGCAGATCACAAACTCTCTTCGTTTTGGACTTCATGCTTAGGCAGATCTTTGGACTGTTTAAACAGCATAATGTGTTACCCTTCAAGTGATCAAAGTGCTTCAGCGGAGCCTTTTGTCCTCCTCAGGGGTTGAGTTATCCTTGGAAAGGTTTGTTTATTGATTTCTTGTTGTTCTTTTCCAGATGGCTGATCTGCAGCTCCATAAACTGGACGAGTTGGACTGTTTGATCCAAGGGCTCCTTTACGTTGACTCGGTTGGTTTCAATGGCCAGCCCGAGTGCTATTATTTTGAAAATCCTACAGATCCTGATCAGTGCCAGAAAAAGCCTTACTGCCTTGATAACCCATATCCTATGCTGCTGGTTAACATCGGCTCAGGGGTCAGCATCCTGGCTGTGTATTCCAAGGACAACTATAAGAGAGTCACAGGGTCCAGGTAAACTTCATTCTTTTGTTCTTTTTAATCCTGGTGTTGTTTTTTTTCTCCTTAATAATTGAACAGATAGAACTAGGCAAGTGTGAGTAGTGAGTGCAGCCCCAAATTGTGCTTGTCTTCCCGTTTCTCTTCAAAACCCCACCAGTAGCAAGGCTGGAAAATCCCAGGATTTCTTCAGAGAGTGGGTCATCATCATGGATTCATCCAGCGTTAGAGCTGCCTCGTTCTGTCTTGGTGTTCATACCTATTTCTTATTTCTTGCTGCGAGTTATCGAACTAAATCTCAGTAAACTAATCTTACCTCCCCTGCTTTGAGCCCCCAGAGAAGCGAAACAAAATTGTTTGGGCAAAACAAAAACCTCTTGCTTAGGAGTCAGGGTGTAGAATAACCTTCTCCTACTGGATTTTAACAGGAATCTTACTAGATCTCCTGTTTCCTTCCAGACTGCGCTGGTCTTTGGACCACGCTGGTAAATTAAGGAGCAGCAGAGTGTAAAGACTGGGATCTGGTTGTCCATACCCTTGCTTTGTCCTCAGGCTGGGTCAGCTGGGGCTGTCTGGGATGATTTGTAGGGTACAGCTGAGCTTGAAGCGCTCTCTGGCCTATATTCAGTGAGAAGTTTGGAAGCTCTGACTCTGGTGAGGAGTTCAGGAGTTCAGTGGCCTGGTGCAGGATGTGAGACCAGCAGAACAGCCCGAGGTGTGCTGAAGTTCCCTCTGAAGCTGTGACCACAGAGCTTGCTTGTAGGAAACGACTTCATTTACAAATGCATCCATCCATACCAGTAGTGAAAATACCACTAGATCCATCCCACTTCTCCCCCCATACAGGCAAACTAAACGGATGTATTTCACTTTTAGTTAACTTGTCATCTTAAAAACAAGAAATGAGCTGAAACAGAAAACTGAAAAAATGCTCCCCTTCCAAAAGAACAGCCAAAGGAGCTTTTTGGATTTGCTCCGGTCCTTCCAAACCCACGTTCTCTTCTTCGGTGGATGGTCCATAGTCATGAACTTTCTCCTGTGTACTGCATGTGGCTGCGGATGTCTGCTGGTCTTCTTGCCCCCCTGGGCACACTGCTGGCTCCTGTTCAGCCCACAGTTGACCAACACCCCCAGGTCCTTTTCTGCCGGGCAGCTCCAGCCACTCTGCCCCCAGCCTGTAGCACTGCACAGGGTTGGTGTGACCCAAGGGTAGGACCTGGCACTTGGCCTCGTTGAACCTCATCCCGTTGGCCTTGGCCCATCCATCCAGATCCCTCTGCAAAGCCTTTCTACTCTCAAAGCAGGTCAACACTCCCACCCACCTTGGTGTCATCTGCAAACTTAGTGAGGGTGCACTCAATCCCCTCATCTGGATGATTGATGAAGATGTTCAGGGGTGTCTGCCCTCACTTCTATGAGTGAGGAGTTGCAGGATGCAGTTGGTGACCATGTAGGACCACACTGGAGTCTGGAGAACTGCGGTGGGAGGTGGTTGGAGGTGCTGGGCTGATAGACCTCTGCTTTTCCAGCCTTGGAGGAGGGACGTTCCTGGGCCTGTGCTGCCTGCTGACGGGCTGCGAGACCTTTGAGGAGGCGCTGGAGATGGCTGCCAAAGGAGACAGCACCAACGTGGATAAGCTGGTGAAGGACATTTACGGAGGGGACTACGAGCGGTTTGGCCTCCAGGGCTCTGCTGTCGCCTCGAGGTATGTGTCAGCTGAGCTGGTTTTCAGGAGTTCCTTGGAAAACTTGCTGCGTGTGCTGGGCCCGTTGCTTAATCCCTGGACTATGCACCGAGTCCATGTGGGAATGTCCCTCGGAATGGGTCATGTGGCTCCTCCTTAGCTCTCTCACCCACTTCTTGCTTGTGGTTTTTTTATTTTTTTTGTTTTGAAGCAGGTGTAAGCAATGCTTGATGCACTTCACTGCCCTTTAAATTAGTTCATAGATTCACAGAATGGTCAGAGTTGGAAGGGACCTTCAAGATCATCGAGTTCCAACCCCCTCCCCTGGTTAGGGACACCTCCCACCAGTTATTTTGGAAGAACCTTTGCTCATTGTTCTGCCTTTCCACTGACATCCCTTTTCACATCTTCACATCTGTCTCTCTTAAATCCAAGCAAAGCTCAGTAAATGATAAAACGTCCCAGGGCTTTCAGCACTCCTAAATAACTCGTATTAAAAGGAATAATCTTTCCTCCCACAGCTTTGGCCATATGATGAGTAAAGAGAAGAGGGATTCCATCAGTAAAGAGGACCTGGCCAGGGCTACTTTGGTCACCATCACCAACAACATTGGGTCCATCGCTCGCATGTGTGCACTCAACGAGGTGAGAGGGCCTCTTTGCTGTGGGCTGAAAACCTTTAGAAACCACTTAGGAAGATTATCAGAATACTAAAATGTGAATTTCTCTGTGTGGAACCAGCCTGGGTAGGTATGCATATACTGAAGGTGAGGTCCTGTCTCCTGTGATCTGTGTTACATCTGTGTTTTGGTGCAAAGTCTGAGGTACCTTGAGCTTCAAAGGTGCTGAAGAAGGGAGAAAAGTTGCCCGTGAAAGATCTCCTGGAGCCATTGCTGCCTGGAGCTGGTCTCTGGCTCCTGGTCTGTGCTGCAGAGATACAAACACCTTTGTAATCCCAATTAATACTCTGAATTACCTCGTCGACACTAACAGGTCTGACTTATACCATGACAAATTACGGGTTTTTAATTAGTAATTTGCTTGGCTTGTGCCCACAGCCTGCTGCCTCCGAGTTGTCTGTTGTGTGAAATGCTTGGAGTAGGTGCAGGATGTGCTGTGTTGGGACAGAGAGAAGAAAAACCCTTTATTATCCCCCCTCAGACTCCTGGCGGGTGCTTGTTACCTTCTTTTCCTTAGGGAAGCTGTGGATGGGTCCTTCCATTCACACACCTTGCCAGCTCCTGACAGCTCAAACAAAAACAAACCCCGGCATTGAGGCACTTGCTTTGATCTGCAAATTGCAGCCTTCCCTATTATGTAGTAATTCATCTCTTTCTTCTGCTCTCAGTGAATTTACCTCATCTTATTTTAAATGCAGTGATGTTTTTTAGCTCAACAGCCTCTGGGGTTAGAAGAAACTGCTGTGTTTTTTGTTGGTTCTTTTTAATCAACAACACAGACCCCCCAGAAAACCCCAACAGAGCAAACCCCCAAAACTCACCAGACTGCTCTTTGATTCCTTCATTGGGCCTCATCTAATTAATAGCATTATAAGAAACAGCAAATAATTCATCACTAGTGCTTTTGGTGGGTTTGGGATTGTGGTTTTTTTTTTAAACAAAACTTTTCCCACATCTCTCTCTTGGTCACTCCAAGACAGAAGGTTGTAATCCTCTGTCTCCTCTGCTACAGGAGACACTCTGTGGCTCTTCCCCACCGGTTCATTCTGTCTTTGGTTTCTGGTTTTGAAGCAGGTGGCAGCAATGCTCCATGCACTTCGCTGCCCTCTGAATCAGTTATTTTGGAAGTGCCTTTGCTCCTTGTTCTGCCTGTCCAGCGGTTATAATTTTGAGGTGGAATGGTCAGATCTGCAGGCAGAGTTCAGAATTTGTGATGTGTGTTGATAAATTCCACCTCCTGAGCTCCTTTATTCCTGAGGGCACGGAGCTGGTGTATCTCAGAAGCCGTGCCTGCTCTGTCTCGAGCAGTGGTGACTGATGTGGAGCCTGGTGTTGTGTCTGGATGTTGAAGTCTTGCTTTCTTTTCCCCCTTCCATTTGGGTCATTTCACTTTTTGAAGCATGTCATCTACCACTTTGTTCTTCCATCACTGGGTCTGAGTCTCTTTGGCATTGCTGTGCTCTTCATTTTTCTTCCCAACCCTCCAGAATGCCTTTGTTGGGCACTGAATGTCCCGTGTGTTGCTCACAGCCCTTCCTAGAGTGCTTCTGAAGTATGAAGAACAGCACAAATCTCAGCGTGTGCCGCTGGTAACGTCCCTTCACCCTGAAAAGCAGCTGCAGGTCTTGATTCTTTTGGCAACTTGACTCCTTTTCTCGGTGTTCTCTTTGCTTTCAGCTTCTTTACAGTGTTGCCTTGTGGCATGGAGTTCAAGCAGCATTGTACAGGGCTATCAAAGCATGGAGAGGTGCAGCAAGGACCACGCCGTGGCTTCCCAGGAGGAACCTAACGCTTCCCAGCCGTGGTGAAAGAGTCCCAAACACCCTTGTTTTGCAGGCAGGGTTAGTTACAAACTGGACACGAGCCATAGAGTTTTGCAGAGGAATGTAGATCGGCATGTAAAGACGTCCTTGTTTCCCAGACAGTGCCAAAGGAGGGTTTTTTCCCACACTTGAACCTAAATTCTGAAGTTTCAGAGGGTGAAAATGTCATTTAGTAGCTTTACATGCTGTTATTAAAAATTCAAAGGTGATCTGGCGTTGGAAGTAAGCTGATCCCTGGGGAAAAACGAGCAATGCTGTGGTTCTGCTCAATAACCTGGACCTGGAAATTGCCTCTGGGAAACAGGGCTCTGACTCCCACCAAGCCCAAGGAGTGAAATGCCCGATCAGCTTAAAAACCACTTGAAAATGACATTATTTTGTGGAGTTTGTCTGTATTAGCTTGGAGTTAGAGTGAAGCTCGCTTTCAGGTTCTTTGACAAAATCCACTTATGCCCTGAAGCATGAGTTTGGATAAGTTTTGGGGTTTGTGTTTTGTTTCAACTATTGCAGCTTTAATACCGTGTCGCAAATGACTTGCATGTGTGCAGGGAGGGAAAAAAAGGGGGGGAGCTGGGGAGTCCATGAAGTATTCTGTCTGCAGCACTTCAAAGCAAAGTTTGCTCACACAAAGTTGGCAGCGGGGCAGAAAAATTCCACAGTCTGGAAGCGTTTGGCTCCACATCATTTGGAAGGTCTGGCCCAGGCGGGACAGAATCCCGTGAAGGAAACCAATCCCCCGGTTCCTGCTTTCCTCACTGACAGAAGGTGGGAGTGGGGGCTGAACCAGCCTTCTTGCAAAAGTACCTGCAGGTTTCTTCATGGTATTCTTGATACAGAATCACAGAATGGTCAGAGTTGGAAGGGACCTTAAAGATCATCCAGTTCCACCCCCCTGCCCTGGGCAGGGACACCTCCCACCAGAGCAGGTTGCTCCAAGCCCCATCCAACCTGGCCTTGAACCCCTCCAGGGANCACTGATGGCTCGTGTTGAGCTTCTCCTCCACCATCATTCCTAAGTCCTTCTTCTAGAGGCTTCTCTCAATTCATTCTCCACCCAACCTGTATTTATGCTTGGAATTGCCATGTCCCAGGTGCAGGACCCTGCCCTTGGCTTGGTTGAACTTCATGAGGTTTGCACAGTCCCACCTCTCCAGATTTTCGAGATCCCTTTCCTCCAGCGTGTTGACCACATCACACAGCTTGGTGGCATCAGCAGACTTGCTGAGGGTTCACTCAATCCCACTCTCCATGTCTCTGATGAAGATGTTAAACGACACTGGTCCCAGTACCGAGCCTTGAGGAGCACCAATCCTCACTGGTCACCTCTTTTATTCCCCTATCACTGGCGTATTCTGTTCCCTTATTCTGTTATGTGGGTAAAAATGTGTCTGTACTAAATTAAAACTGGAAGCTTCCTGCTTCTGGGGAATCAGACAATTCCCCAGGTTCCCCCAGAATGAGAGAGTGTGTGTGTTTTCCAGGCTGTTGTAACTGGGTCAGAGTGAGCCTTTCCCCACCATCCCTCCACCAGTTAAAGAATTCTGCCTTTCAGCCCTGAGTATTCCAGCAGTGAGCAGTTGAAAAGCAGCCCTGAAGAGCTGAAAGCAGCGTTTCTTCATTTTCCCACTGCTGGAAACCCCTGAAGCTGTCTGTAGTTCAAAAAATCCAGACGACTTCAGGACTTGAAAGTGATTTTTAACCTTGTCAAGTCAAGGAGTGTTGGAAAATAAAGTTGACTCGGAATTTGCACCGCTGTTCTAGTGCACAACTGGTGGCTTTACGTTTAAAATTGTGAGTAATTCTTATGCTGGGCGTTGGGTGCTGCTGGCTGGAGTTTCTGGTAACGTTTTTTCAGGGAGGGGAAAAAATAACTGTATGAAAATGAAGTGCAAATGTAGCTGCTAATCAGGGTGCTGGTGCTGGAGATCACCAGGTTCGGCCTTGGTCCCTCCTTCCCTGGCAGTGACTGGGGACACAAAGCTGCCTTGTCAGCGGGGGCAAAGTGCTCTTGGCCGAATTTCACAGGAAAAATTCTTATTTTATGAGTTCCTGGGAACTAGTGTGTTGACCTCAGGGTGTGAGGGGGTAGGTGACTGTGAAGTTTGAATTGTTTAGATACAGTTGGTGTGGCTGTGTTTGGTTTGAGGACAGGCAGACACCTACCGCCGGCCTGGGAGACCGAGTCAATGAGGGCTCGAGCGAGCGGGTTCTCTGTGGTAAAACTTGTTAAAGCAACTGAAAACTTGCTAATGAAGTTGCTTTAATTAACAAGCAGGGGGAAAAGGTGTCTTCAGTGCAGCCACATCATCTACAAGTGAAAAAAAACCCACCACAAAGCCCCAACAGAGCATGTGTAATCCTGTCGGTGTCGGGAAGGCCTGGGCCTTGGGCAGATACTCAGCGTCTGTGGTGTCAGCCTCTGCCTTTTCGGGAATAAATCCTCTCTCTTGTTTCTTGCAACATCTCTGCTTAGTGGCCAGGAACTGCGATTAATTTTTACACTTTTCAGTCTGGAGAACATAAATGTAACCCAAAATTCCCCTTTAACTCCCTTGAACGAGGCAAATGTTGTGGCTGAATCTTGATTTTTGCTGCTCTGCCTTTTCCCTCTTGCAGAACATCGACAAGGTGGTGTTTGTTGGCAACTTCCTCCGGATTAACATGATTTCCATGAAGGTGCTGGCCTACGCCATGGACTACTGGTCCAAGGGGCAGCTGAAAGCTCTGTTTTTGGAACACGAGGTAAGGAGGTACACCTTGGACTGGGGTTTATTTCTAAGCACAAGAATCCTCTGGTTCTTCTCGACGTGGTGAAGTGAAAAGGGAGAATTCCAGCGCCGCGGCTTTGAAGGAAGTTCTGTGTAAATACACTTTAATTAGGAGTCAGTTTGAAAATTCCCCATGGTAATTCCCTGGCTCAATCACCAACCTTGTGGAGTTTGTTGCTCAACATTACACATCTCTCAGATTTTGCTTTCTGACCCCGGCACCCACAGCCTTTGTGGGGTCTGGGACAGAAACCTCAACTGGAATTCATCTCTGAAAGCCTGATGGCCAGATGGATCCCTTCTCCACGGAAACTGCCTCCCTCAGTACAGCACTATTTTACTTTTTGGCAATTTTTGAGAACTCCCTGAGTTCCTCCTGCGACAAGACCCTCTCTTGGACCTAAAGAAGATCATAGTAAATCATAATTCAGCTACAGGATGAGCCCCGCTGAGTAGTTACTCCAAGAAGAGTCTTTTAGTTGCTGTAGCAGAGCTGCAGACTTCAGGTGCTCGTGCTTATGTCTGATCTTTGCGCTTGTGAGACCCCACCTGGAGTCCTNTGCTCTAGGGAGAGGTGTCCCTGCCCATGGCAGGGGGGTTGGAACTGGATGATCTTGAAGGTCCCTTCCAACTCTGACCATTCCATGATTCTATGATTTTGGAATTTGTTTGATTTTTGTTTTTTTCCCTGGTCTAAAGGGTTATTTTGGAGCTGTTGGGGCTCTGCTGGAGCTGCTGAAGATGACGGAGGATCAGTGAGGGAGCTGCCGGCGGAGGATCCTGCTGCAGATGCTGCTGGAGGAGAGCGAGAGCCGCTACAAGGATGGGAAGGAAGCCATGGTGGTAGTTCTACCTGCTGGATTTGTAAATAATTCAAAATCCTTTTAGCTGATCTTTAACTTCTGGGTTTTGAGCTTCTACTTCAGAATTCATACTGGGAATAACGAGATTTTTTGGTTGGTTTTGTTTTCTGTACACTGTATTTTTTAGGGGAAAAAATGTGCAAAGTGGCCAAACATAGAGATTTTATGGATTTATTTTGAAAAACGGATACTGTTTAACGTAGGACCTGTGACAGGAGGCATCTGCTTTTCTTCTGGGGTTTACTGATTAGTGTGGTAATTCTAACTTCCTTTAGTAATCGCTCTAGGAGATTTTTTTATCTTATTTTCATGACGTTTCATGATTTGTTCTTGGTTTCAAATGAAACTGCCAAGCTGATGCATTTTACTGTGAAAACGAGTCGTTGATGATTATATTTTTATTTTTTTTTGCCTTTCCTTTCCACATTCGATGAGACACTTTATTATTTAACACCACCCTTGGCCCCTCCAAAAAATAAATGTACAAGCTTTCTTTGCCTACATGTTCCTTGGCCAAGACAGTGAGAAACTTGGTGGGGACAGAGGGTCTGAGGCTGTAATTGTTCCTTTTGGTTGTGATTTCCAGCCAGGACAGACGCTGGGGGCTTTTGGGGGGCTCATTCTCCTCCACATGGAAGAAATCTAAGCAAGGTGTGAACTAAAACTGTTAATTATTGGCTTGGCACTGGCATGAAGCCCTGGTTCTGCTGCACATCCCTGACCTGATTGACAGGGGACCTTCCTGGCGTTAGGTGATGAGGAGGTTGGTTTCCATTTCTCTGGAGGCTTTCCTGCAGGCTGTGATTCCTGACTTTTATCTCAATCAAAACCACCTGATAACCACGTTATTTCAAAGCCTGGTTTCTAAAGTTAGCAAACAAACTGCCTAATGCATGATCTGGTTTTAAGGCCAGTGTTAACTTTCCCTCCAGATGACTGGGATTTGAGGGTTTATTCCAATAGAGGATTTTTTTCCCTCTTTTTGATTCGTGGACCCTTCTAGATTATCTTTTTTTTTTGTTTTTCCAGTGGAGTGGAGAGGGGAAATCTCTGTCCTGGGGTCTCTGCTCAGAGTGTCTGAACTGGCTTTTCTCAGACACCACGAGGGCTCACAAAGGGAAACCAGGCAGTAAATTAGTTTATTTCCTTGCAAAGCTGTGTGTGGTGTCATGGAATGGGAAGGGCTCTTCTGGAGGGCAGCAGCAAATGACACCATCCAGACACCTGTATTATCCCATATATTTTTGGAAGGGGGTTGATTTCACTGTTTTTTTTTTAAAGGGCGTTGATTTCCGTCTCCTCCCGAACCTTGGAATAAATTCACACTAACAGAAGTGTTCCCTTGTCTCATGGAAATAAAGACCACTGCTGTTTTGAAGGTTTTGAGGCATCTCTGGGGTTCATTTCTTGAGCTGGGGGGTGGCCAACACTCACGGCTGCCGTGGGACACCTCTGCCTCGCTCCTTCCACCATAATTCTTTGGTTCTTATCATAGAATCATGGAATGGTCAGAGTTGGAAGGGACCTTCAAGATCCTCAAGTTCCAACCCCCCTGCCCTGGGCAGGGACACCTCTCCCTAGAGCAGGTTGCTCCAAGCCCCATCCAGCCTGGCCTTAAACACTTCCAGGGATGGGGCATCAACAACTTCCCTGGGCAACCTGTTCCAGTGCCTCACCACCCTCACAGCAAAGAACTTCTTCCTAAGATCTCATCTCAATCTCCCCTCTTCCAATTTAAAACCATTCCCCCTCGTCCTGTCACTAGACTTCCTGACCAAGAGTCCCTCCCCAGCCCTCCTGGAACTCCCTTCAGATCCTGGAAGGCTGCTCTCAGGTCTCCCTGGAGCCTTCTAGCCTTCTTGATAGGTTTGTTGGGTTTTTTGCTTTACTTTGTGCCACAGCTTTGGCCTGGGAAGTATTTTCTCCTGCTGGAAGCTGACTTTTCCATAGGTTGTGAAGCACGAGAGGAGACAACTGGTGTGTTGTCCTTGATATTCCGTGGAATATGGAGCCTCAGGTAAGCGGGGATCATTCTGCTGGGCGCCTCGGGTTTTTCCTGAACAAAATAAAGCTTTTCTGAAGCTCTTTGCTAAGTTTTTCCTGCAGCTGAAGGTTGGGTTGTGTGTCCAGGTCTTTTTTTAAGGCAGCCTTCGGGATGGGGAGAGGTGGCTGCTCTGCTCGTGACAGACAGCAGAGGGAAGCAGAACATCGATGATGGAAATCCCTTCTGCTGAGGCTTGGGGCGGGTGCTGAGGTGGGTTGGCTTGTTTCAGAAAAAAAAAAATCCATCTTTTTCTCCCTGGCAGTTTTTGGAGTGAATTTGGCACGGGAAAATCCTTAGGTGTTCTTGAGTTCTTAGCATTTATAGTCATGGGAAGGAAGAGAATGATCTGAAGCAAACAAATGGGAAATAGCACCTCTTGGAAGATGAAAATAATTTAGTCCTTAAAAAAAAACCACAACAAAAACCTAACCAAAACCCCACCAACCAAAACACACCCCAGCAAGTCGTTCAGGAAAAGATCTTGATGGAAAATGTGTGAATTCCGACTGTGGTTGAAGCAGGGAAGCCCAGATCTGGCTGGGAGCTGGCAGGGATGGAAGATGGGGTGAGATGGGCACGGAGGTTCTCAGAGAAGCACAGGATCAAACCTGAAATTCAAAATGCTGCTTGGAGACGGGAAACTGCTCAGCAGGTGAGTTGGTGTAATTAAAAGACTGGAATAAAGCAACTTTTTGAGGTGTTTTCTACATGTTTTGGTGGGGAGGAAGATTAGGGAACTAACTGGGTGTGATGGGGAGGTGTGAGGAGGTGCTGAGCAGGAGAAATCGGAGGAGAATAATGTCTTCAGTGACATCCTGCCTCTCCTGAGGGAGCAGAGCCCACTGCAGGAGGGTTCCTGGGTTACCCTGGACTCTGGTTGACTTCTTCTCCCTCCTTCCCCACCGCCACCATCCCCAGGAGCACAGGGAGCTGTCGCTGGCTGCGTTGCCTTTGGCCTTCCCCTGCCGTGCCTGCTCCCAGCCTTTCTTTTCCTGCCCCATCACCTAGGCGATGGATAAATGTTGGTGTGGTTCATTTCTAGCCCCTTTCCCATCTTTTCTCCACTGAGGAGCCCTTCGGGGCTGTTCCCAGAGCATCCTTCTTGTCTTGGATTGTTCCCGTTGTGTTTTGTAGCCAGCTGCTGCCTGCAGGGATCCGACGGGAGGGTTCTTTGCCCCGCAGCATCCTCCAGAGGCATCCAAGGAGTCTGGAACCGGTTCTGCTCCATGATGTAGATGAACCCCCTCTGTCACTGGTGCAGAGTGGAAATCTGAGTGAGCAGAGCTCTGCTTTGCTGCTCTCCACGAACCCCAAAACGCCCAGATCCTGAAGTCTTTCCATTTTGGGAAGGGTGAGAGTAATGGAGGAGCTTTCCCCGAGGAGGGTCAGTGAGTTTGCAGGCTCGGTGTGTGCCCAGAGCACTCCTTTCTCTCTAAATCACAGGGATCTCTTAACGAGCCGCCGTGTTAATCTCCTTTCCTTGAAGCATGGGAATAACGGAGCAGAACAAGGGGGTTCCTTGTGATGGCTTGTGCCGAGGTCCACTTCTTCTGGACTCAGACATTTGGCCTTGTGGAATCACACGCTGCTCTCCTCCTCCTCTCCCCCTGCAGAAAAAATACCCAGTTTTTAATGATTCTGACAAAAAAAAAAAAAGTCTTAATTGCGTCCTGTAGAAAAGAAGGATCTGTGTTTTGAAGGTTTTTTTGGGCTGAATAATTGGGAGAAGGTGCTGGTGCTGGCTGGGGAGTGAGAGAGAGCGGAGAGCAATGGCTTGGTGTGGCGTGATGGAGAAGAGCAGTTTGGGGGGACAATAAAAAATCCCCTGTTGGAGGAGGAGGGGGGACTTTTCCCTGCATTCCACCCGCAGTGCTGCCCTCCCGGTGTCTCGCTGCCCTCAGCAATATGTTCCCCCCGACAAGATCCTTGCAAGTGATTGTTGGCAGGACACAGAGGAATTCTGGAGATGGGGAGAGCCGTATGGGGTTGAATTGGTGACAGCATAAACAGAGTGCTTGTTCCCGGGGGGGTGAGCCCTGCTGCTGGCCTCTGTTTTTTAAAGCAGGAGCTGTCTTTGGAGTTTGGGATGGAACGAGGTGCAGGCGATGGAAGAGACCCCACAGTCTTGGTTTTGCATCTTCATGCCGGGGAGGTGGAGGACATCAGATCTCTGGGATGTCCTGGGGAATAAAGGCTTGTGTAAACCTAAAATCTCAGTCCAGTTTCTGATTCTTTCAAGCGCTGCTGGGAGCTGGGCAGCTGCATGGGTACCGGTGTGTTGGGAGAAGAGGAGGTGTATGGAATAGAATGGTCAGAGTTGGAAGGGACCTTCAAGATCATCCAGTTCCAACCCCCCTGCCATGGGCAGGGACACCTCTCCCTAGAGCAGGTTGCTCCAAGCCCCATCCAGCCTGGCCTTGAACCCCTCCAGGGATGGGGCATCAACAACTTCCCTGGGCAACCTGTTCCAGTGCCTCACCACCCTCACAGCAAAGAACTTCTTCCTAAGATCTCATCTCAATCTCCCCTCTTCCAATTTAAAACCATCCCCCCTCGTCCTGTCACTAGACTTCCTGACCAAGAGTCCCTCCCCAGCTCTCCTGGAGCTCCCTTCAGATCCTGGAAGGCTGCTCTCAGGTCTCCCCAAAGCCTTCTGTAGGGGCTGAGTAGTGAGTCTTTTCTTCAAACCTTCCCCTATCGCCTCCCTTCCCAAAAAATCCCATTAGAAAGTGGTTCTGACCAGAGGAGTTGGGACAACCTGTCTGCTGCCCGAGGAGCTGAGATCCACCTCGTGCAGGAGGAGGTTCTCGATGCAGACGTGGTCTCTGGTGCAGGCAAGGACCCTGGACGTGCAGGAGGGCACCTGCTGGCCTTTCACTTATTTTTATTTTCTTTTATTTTCTCAAACCCGGTATCATATTGGTGGAGACAGCTCTCCTCTGCCGGCCTTCAGCGCTTTGCACTTGGAATGTTGTACTTAACACATCACTGCCTGTTCTTCCGCGGCCGCTGGTGCATTGAGACTTGATTGGGTTGGGATTTTTTCTGCTGTCCTTTGGGAATGAACATTTTTTGCATTCACCTGCGTTTGTGCCCATGGAATAAAAGAGCTGGTCTCAGCTTTTAGGGGTTGGGATCCCAGTTGAGGGGGAGGAGTGGTGTCTGTGCCGGTGAGGATGAGGATGTTGGTGCTTCGAGCCCGTAGGTAAAACGTGCTGATCAAAATCCTCTTTCCCACGAGATTTTATAGTGGTCGCATCCAGTTGGGAGCTGCAAGGATTCTCTGTAAATCAGTAAATCATTACCAACGTGTAATTCTGTGCTGAAAGAGAGCAGTGTTTTTCATCTCCTCCAATGAATCTGCCCCCTCTGTCCTCCCACGGGTGTCACCCCACGGGTACCCTCATTCCCAGCTTCCTTCGGCCACTGGGGCAGCACAGTCTGGCACCTGAAGCTTCTCCTCCCAGAAGGTCCATGGGCTTCACCTGGAGTCTGCAGCAAAAAAAACCAAAAAATTACTGTTGGAATTCATCTGAATGGTGAGAAACACCGTCTTGCATTTCCATATTATTTTTACCCTTTCCATATTCTAAAAAATCAAACTGCGAAATAACTCTCATTAATTCAAAAAACCCTGAACAAACATTTTTATTCCCTTTCCAAAGCTGGCTGAACGAAGCCCAAAATGCTGAATGTACTTAATTTTATTTTTTTTTTTCAGTTCCTTCTGGCAGAATGGTTTTGTTTGCTGAGCGAGCTGCCCCCCGGTGCTGCCTGAAGAAGGAAACAAATCCCGCTGCTCCCCAGCGAGTGTCCGGCCTCTTGCACTTGGCTACGAGAGGCTGCCTGCAAAAAAACCCCAGAAACATTTACAAGATGCTCCAAAAACCCTCCCAAATTTCCCGGTGTTTTAGGAATTTCTTATTTTTGTTTTTATTTTTTTAATTGATGAAGTTAGCTATCTCTTCAGAGGTGTCTTCTCCCCACTGGATCTGCCCATGTCCTGTGGCAGCTCCTCAACCATCGTTGGTTTTCACAGGATTGTCATGGTTGGGAAGGAGCTCTGAGATCACCGAGTCCAACCACTCACAAGAACACAACCCACTCCCTACAATCTTGGCCACCAGAGCACGCCCCAAAGTGCCACATCTGCTTGTTTCTTAAGTACTTCCAGGGATGGTGACTTCACCACCTCCCTGGACAGGTTGTTCCAGTGCCTGACCATCCTCTCAATGAAGTAATTCCTCCTGATGTCTCATCTAAACCTCCCCTGCCCCAACTGCAGACCATTTCCTCTGCTCCTGTTGTGATTCCCTTGGGAGAAGAGGCCAACACCCACCTCTGCAACCTCCTTTGAGGTCTCCCCTCAGCCTCCTCTTCTCCAAACTCAACATGCCCACTTCCCTCAGCCTCTCCTCACAGGACTTGTTCTCCAGACCCCTCACCAGCTTGGTGGCTCTCCTCTGGACATGCTCCAGCCCCTCAATGTCCTTCTGGTGGTGAGGGACCCAGATTAGTTCTGTTTTGGATGGGGAAGAGCGGCTTGAGGGGCACCAAAGCTGCTTCCAGGTGAAGTTTGGGGACTGACCCACAACCCTTCTCGCCCCACAGCTCTCCTGTAGCAGGTAGGGCAGGGAACACACAGGCACTGAACGTTCCCAAGAGTCTTCTCTCCCTTCCAGCCCTCACTCTCATCACACAAGAAATTGCATAAAACCCCCAACCATCAAGCAGAAAAAAGAGGCACCGACCTCCGAAAATGAATTCACCTCTTGTTCATGGGAAGAATCACGGAGGTCCCCTCAGCCTCAGGCAGGGAGGCTGCTTTTTTTTTCAGTTTCTGATATTTTTTTTCCTCCACTCTTAAGAACTTGATGTTTTACCCTGCTGCACGCCCTGGCTCCCTGCTCTGGTGCTCCTACCTCAACGGTTTATAAGCTCTACATTGGGTTTCCTTGGATGTCTGCTCACAGCACCCGGAATTCTTGTTTCCGTTACTATATATATATATATTGCTCTCTGTGATAGTTCCCACACACCAAGCCTGGAATTCTAAGTGCCTTTATCTGTGTAGGAGCACAAGAGCCGTCGCTAGTTCTGCTCTGGGAGTCCTGGAATGAAGACGATGCAGAGCTCTGTCCTTCCTGTCCATGGGGGACCTCAGTCTTGGTGACTGAAATCTCTTCATTCGTGAGAGCAAGAGGAGATCTGCCTTTTCCTTTCCTTGCCCAGTCGCCTTGCAGACCTGTTGGAGGAGCTGGGAGTGGGACGTGTTGAGTTTGGAGAAGAGGAGGCTGAGGGGAGACCTCAAAGGAGGTTGGAGAGAGGTGAGTGTTGGCCTCTTCTCCCAAGGGAATCACAACAGGAGCAGAGGAAATGGTCTGAAGTTGGGGCAGGGGAGGTTTAGATGAGATTTTAGGAAGAATGACTTGACTGGAAGAGTGGTGAAGCACTGGAAGGGCCTGCCTGGGGAGGTGGTGGAGCCACCATCCCTGGAGGGATTTCAGAAATGTGGCACTTCAGGCCAGGGTTGTAGGGCTGCTGATTTGTTCTGTGGGGGTCTTATTGGTGGTGTTTATGTTTGTTTATTTGTTTGTTTTTTGTGTGTGTATGGTTGGATTCCATGGTCTCAAAGGTCCCTTCCAACCATGAAGATCCTGTGGAGGAGAGGAAATGATTGGGAGTCAGTTCCCTTCCAGCCCCTGGCCTTTCCACCCACCCTGCTGTGGCTGGAAGGTGATGGGATGTGACAGGTAACACCGTGATGGGGAGGGGAAAGAAAAAAAGGCTGAATTTAACACCTTCAGCCCCATTTCCACCCCCTTTGCCCACCACTGCTGGGTTTCCCACCAGTGATGGCATCACCAGCCCCTCCTGAGGCCGGTGCCCAGCACCCACGGAGCAGATGGTTTCAGGTGGACCCTCAGCTGCCTCTGGCTTAAGTCTCAGAGAAAAAAAACGAAGGAATGGAGGGATGGAAACCACCCTGTGCGTGCACAGAGCAAAAATCAAATCAGATAAAGCAGCGGCCGTAGGGTTGTGCGTTGCGTAAGGACCCCTGGGGCTCATCTGGTGCACCTCCAAAGAAAACAGAAAGCTTTGGTGCCCACAACTTTCTGGGTGGAATGACAATCGTGGTGGTGTTTGTTCACTCCGTAAATGTTTGCTGTAGATGTTATCAACGGGCATATTTTATTTAAAGGAGTATATTAAAGGTTAAAGCAAAGAAACTCTCCCTCCCTCTGCCCCCCCGGCCTGTGAAGGCAGCAGATACACGCCTTGGGCAGTAAAACCTGATCTGAACGTGGTCCCAGTGCTCAGCTGCGTGTTTCACAGGTGAGATGGAGAGAAAATATTTCCCTGGGACGGGTGAGGAGCTCGCCCTGAGAGCTCCAGCTGGAGTTTTTCCCGAGGTCCAGCCAGGTTTTGCCAAGTGACTGGTTTTCTGTGCGGTGGAGAAGGGGTGGTGCCTCCCCATCTTCTTCTACTTGGCGTCATGTCATGGGAACAGGGTAAAAGAAGACCTGAGGTGCCTCCAGGCTTTGATCCCCAGTTCAGCCTTCTTCAGCCTCTGCTTTTCCCCAGGAGCTGGGCCAGCGAGGGTGTAGCAGATGTGTAAAGAGAGACCTTGGAGCCCTGGTGGACAAGTTGACCGGGAGCCAGCAATGTGTCCTTGTAGGCAAGAAGGCCAGTGTTCTCCAGGAGAGCGCAGCCAGCAGGTGGAGGGAGGTCGTACTCCCTGGGGAGGCCACATCTGGAGCACTGGGTCCAGTTCTGGGACCTCCAGTTCCAGAAGGACATGGAGCTGCTGGAGAGAGAGCCCAGAGGAGGCTACAAAGATGCTGAAGGGATGAAGCCCCTCTCTGCTGAGGAAAGGTTCCTCTGCTGGTGCCTGGCATTCTTCCTCCCCAAGTGCAGGACCCTACACTTGCCCTTGTTGAACCTCATGAGGTTCCTCTCTGCTCTCCAGCCTGGCCAGGTCAGGCTGGGTGGTGGCACAGCCCTCTGGAGTGTCACCAGCCCTCCCAGTTTGGTGTCATCAGCAAACTGGCTGAGGACACGCTCTGTTCCCTCATCCAGGTCGTCGATGAACATGTTGAACAGGACTGGAATGGGTATTGACCCTCGGGGGACACCACTGGTCACAGACCTCCAAGGAACCTGCTCCGTTAATTAACAACCCTCTGAATCATGTGTAATTCCTGATTTTTTTTTAATTTATCCTGGAAAAGCCGTGCAGCAAACCCACCCTCTCCTGGCTCTCTGCTCTCCTGGGAGCTTCCCAGCCTGCTGAAAGGTCCTGGGTGGAAGAGAGGAACCAGGCAACAGGATTTGGGAAAGGGCAGGAACAGATCCCATTTTTTTATCTTTGATGGGAAGTGTCCCAGGATGTTTGATTGTCCCCTCCGAGCGAAGACCTGCTGTTTTCCAGCTCCGGCCTGGGAAACCTGTCCGGGATCCAGCAGGCAGCTTGGTTTATCTTCCTTGGATAAACAACCAACAAAAAAAAAGAAAAGCTGCTGGAATTTGAAACTCGTTCCAAGAGTCCACTGAAATCCGGGAGAGTCATTCCCTGGGGATTGGGGATGGAGGAGACCAGCTGAGGAAGGGGTGGTGTGTGCCACCCTCCCCGGGGCTCGGGTGTTTTGGTGTCACCAAAAAGAGACCCCACCGCTTTTGGGTGTCACCTGATGGGGGAAAAGTTTAAAAACACCTTCTGGAATTCCCCAAAATTAATCCGGGTAATTAATTTGCCTTGTTGGGGGGCAAACCCCCCCTTCCCCCTTCTTGGAATGGGGTGGAGGTGCCTGCATCCCCCCGCACCGCGCAAGGAGGGGGGCCCAGCTGCTTGGGGGGACACTGTGGAGAAGCCAGAGCCTCAGCGATGGGGGTCCCCTCCCCAGGACCCCCCTTTTCCCCCAGGGAGTCACTTTGGAGAAGCCAGAGCCTCAGCGATGGGGGTCCCCTCCCCAGGACCCCCCTTTTCCCCCAGGGAGTCACTGTGGAGAAGCCAGAGCCTCAGCGATGGGGGTCCCCTCCCCAGGACCCCCCCTTTTTCCCCCCGGGGGGTCACTTTGGAGAAGCCAGAGCCTCAGTGATGGGGGTCCCCTCCCCAGGACCCCCCTTTTCCCCCAGGGAGTCACTTTGGAGAAGCCAGAGCCTCAGCGATGGGGGTCNGCACTTTTGAGAAGCCAGAGCCTTGGTGAAGGGGGGACCCCTTCCCAGGACCCCCTTTTTCCCCTGGGGGGTCACTTTGGAAAAGCCAGAGCCTCAGTGATGGGGGTC
>VXBW01001985.1:19128-49467 GCA_013400375.1 Thinocorus orbignyianus | reverse complement strand
TCCCCATCCCAATGCTCAGCTCTCCATCCCAGTGCTCAGCTTTCCATCCCAATGACCAGCTATCCCAGTGCTCAGTTTAAAAAGGATTTGCTCAGCTCTCCATCCCAGTGCTCAGCTATCCCAGTGCTCAGCTCTCCATCCCAATGCCCACCTCTCCCAGTGCTTAGCTCTCCATCCCATTGCTCAGCTATCCCAGTACTCAGCTGTCCATCCGAGTGCTCAGCTATCCCAGTGCTCAGCTATCCCAGTGCTCAGCTCTCCATCCCAACGTCCACCTCTCCCAGCGCTCAGCTCCCCATCCCAGTGCTCATCCCTGTTTCGCTCTGTGTTTTCGCATCTTCAGGGCACATTTCCTCTTCAAAAGACCATTTTTCTGGAAAATAGACCTCGGCATCATAAGGGTATGAGGTTTATTAATCAGGAGACGTCCAGCTGGGTGTGGATCCCTTAAATTCTAAAAGGGAAGATTGAACTCCCTGCCCCGAGAGGGTCCCCTGGGTTCTAGAGAGCATCACTGCCACCTGGGTGTGATTTACTCTCTTTTATACATACATATAATCTTGAATCTGCCTCTGAACGTAGCACAGAGCTGCTGTCAAATCCTGCCTGGCAAAAGCGATCAGGCAATTAGCACTGTTTTAATTGGTATGGCCAGACTGGAGTAAGCTTTCTGTAACCTGCTGTAACTCCTGTAACAGCTCCTGCTTCAGGGAATGACCGTTGCTTGGAGAACGATGGTGCACCTTCTCCAGCACAGGAACTGGAGGGGTAATTACTTGCTGTTACAGCCTTTATTCAGCAGAGAAAAATCACAGACCTTTATTTTTTTTCCCCCTTCTAGCCTAAATTGAGAAGTTAATGTGTTAGAGTTAAGAAAAATACGTGTTACCTTTGCTGTTTGTCCTGTGGTCACTCCGGCTGCAGTCTGGGTTGTTCTTTTAGAGCGTCGTGTAGATTTAAGAAAGCAGATTCATTTAGAGAAAAAATAAATCTTCTTTTTACCCGTGCTTTCTAAGAGGAAAGCAGTTTTCTTGCCAGGGGCCTGGTGAGAGCCAAATACATCTTCCTCAAGCTGTATTGCTGCCTGCCTTAATTGACATACATCGATGTGTCTGCGAGCAGCAGGGCTGGGATCCAGAGCTCACCCGCAGGCGGTAGCTCATGGTGCAGAGAAATTTGGAGAGGTGCAATTCTTTAAAAACTAAACCCGAGGGCGTCTGGCTAAATCACTCCATTTTTCTTCACTGAAAAAGGAAGGTGTTTTCTTTCTGTTTGGCTTATTGAATTGCAAAGGCAGGTTTGTTGTCTCCTCTGGAAGGTGTCCTTGCAGTGATGGGGTGAGGGAAGAGCTGCTGCTGATGGAACTATTGACCCCCCAACTACTCTGGGGGAAGAATCGAGGAACTGACTGAAGGGAATGAGATGATCTGTCTTATTAGTGACTCAGGATGAGCTTAGTCTTCATTAGTGAAACTCTGTGGGTCGCTTTGCAGGCAGGACAAAAGCCACTGAATATTTTCTCAGCTGTAGGTCAGTGTCAGAGAGCTGCAGGTTATAGAGTCTTCAGTGGTTTGGGTTGGAAGGGACCTTCAAAATCATTTACTTCCACCTCCCATCAGCCCAGGTTGCTCCAAGCTCCATCCAGCCTGGCCTTGAACCCCTCCAGGGATGGGGCAGCCACAGCTTCTCTGGACAACCTGTTCCAGGCTCTTACTACCCTCACAGCAAGAAGTTCTTCCCCACATCTCAGCTCAACCTCCCCTCTTCCAATTTGCAACCCATTTCCCTGCATCCTATGGACCCCCTCGATCATAAAGGGTCCCTCCCCATCCATAAATCAGGGTATTTTTGCTGCTTTTCCTTAGGATTTAAAACAGACGAGGCAGCACTTTTTCCTGTTGTTTGGTTTTATGGTTTTATGTGTCCTATTTATTAGTTTTTGCTTGTTTCATTTGATGGGAGAACGAAACGAGAAGGCAGGCGATGAAGTGATCTCTAGCGTTTGCTTCTGGACAGCGTTACCTGTTTCCACTGAAGGATTGTTGGTTTCTTTTTGGCCCTTTTTTTTTCTCTTTTACCCTTTTCTGGTGGTTTATTGTGAGCTGATTTTCTGGGGCTTGGCCTGAGTGCTGCCGGGGAGTGTTCTGTGAGTAACGGAGGGGAGTGAAGCAACTTGTCTCCTCTTCTTCTGCGTGTTGTGGTTGTCCCTCCACACTCGGGAAGGAGCTTTGCAAGCTGATGCCAAGTCTAAGTGGGATAATGCTCTTTAAGCGAGTAGAGTTGAAATCAATGTAAAACCTGAGGTAAACTGGGCTCCTTTTACTATTAAACAGCATTTTCTTTAACTGTTCCTCCTGTCGCAAGGATCTGTTCAGTTTCTGGGGAGTTTTGCCCCTGAATGCTTTTGGAATGGGAAACATTAGCTGCTGCCAGAGGATTGTCATAACAGCGTCCAGAAATAATGGTGATGTGCAGCCCGGGGCCGTGTGTGGGTATTTACTTATAGTGTACATTATTGTTCTTTTAACTCGCTGGTAGGTTATTTATGGAGAAGTAATTTGTCACCCTTTTCTTTCCAACTCTCCAAGTGTTTTGGGCGGTCTGGGAGGGCCTGGGAGTTATAAATTTTCCTTCTGTTAGAGGAGAGCCGGCCCGTGCTTGTCCAGGGAAGGGTCTCTTTTGGTCTCCACGCTTGGTGACACCACCAAAATGACAAAGGTAGCCTGACCTGCCTCCAGGGACTCCTCAGCTCTCTGGGTCTGGCACTGTCCTGCACCTGATGTTTGGGAGCTTCTCTTGGATTCATTTTCAGCGTTGGGTCAGAGTGTGGGTGGAAATACAGTGAAAGAAATACCAGTTCTTGATGGCAAAGCTGGGAGGAAAGTTCCAGAGAGGAGACAGAAAGAAGAAGAAAACATCATCTTCAGGTGTTTCAAGAAGGAAAGGTGTTTCCCAGCTGTTGTGGAAGATCCCGGAGGCAAGTTCTGAGTACAGGAGCTGAGAAGATGTTTTAGCAAAGAGCCACCAAACCCCTACCTCCCCTTTTCTGAATAGGACCTGCAAGTAGGCTTAAAGTTGGGGATTTAACTCCTCCTTCTCAGTCCTCAGCAGGACAGTGCTGATCTCTTTCTCTCCCTTTGGTCAAGATGGAAAGTCTCTTTTTCTTTATTCTCCTAATTCAAAGCTTCCTTCCTTCCTTCCTGTGGTTTCTGGATTCCTCCCAGCGTGGATGTGATGACTCACGTTTCTCAGATGTGAAATGCAAATGTGGGAAGTGGGATCTTGCCCCTGCCCCTCGAGGGGTTTCTCGGCCTCTGCGCTGCTCTCGGGTTTCTCAGTAAATTTCTGCCTCCCGGTTCAGATGGTTTTCCTGCTGGCCTCGGTGCTTTCGGGGCTGTTACACTGCTTAATTAAGTCCTATCCTAGAGCATTCCACATACACACACCTCAGACTTGGTTGGCTTTGAGAGCTTCTTGGGGACCACACAGAACTTCTTAATTTAGTCCATTGGCATCGGGAAATACCTCCTCCTCCTGCCCGTTTTAGAGCTTATCAAGTTGGCATGTTTGCCAATATTAACACCAAGTTCCTTTGACAGAGGGGGGTTTGGAGCTTGTTAAATAGTGCTATCCTAATAGCTACAGTTTATTACTTAGATGGGGTGAATTTCCATTGTAAATAGAAGATATTATTGAAAAAAAACCCTGGGGCTTGTTCTCTTTTGTGAAAAAAACCTTAATTTCACCTAGAGAAGGTTACAAGGATTATTATCCTCTGTGTATCAAGACAGAAATATAGTTTTTAGACATAATATTTTGTTGTCTGGTTATTCTTGAGTTACTTCTGCTTCTTTTGTCATCCAGGTAAGAAGCTGCTTAAAGTCCTAGTGATGCCACTAAAAGAATTCTTGACAATGAGATGAGGTGAAGGGACAATGGCTGGGATAGCAGGGTAAGAGGGGAATGGTTGAGTCCTCCTTTTAGTCTCTTGGTTCTTTAGTTCCCAAGTTGACGTGTGAGACTTTGGCCAAATGATGCTCATACCAGTGTCCAATCCAAGCAGCCTAGTGGCTCCTTGGCCAGTAGTGTCCATAAGGAAGCTGAGACAGAGGAGCCAGGACTATTTTTATTTCTTTATTTAATTAACTATGGGAGCTCGGTACCAGGTTGGAAGCCTACCCTGATTCCTACAATCTTTTTCTGAATTTTTTAGCCAGGTGTCAGCTTTGATAAACTTGCTGATGCAGCAGTTGGAGATGCTGGGATAACAGGCTGGTGGTTGGGCTGCAGGATCCCCTGAAGCCCCAGAGCCTGTGGAGGTTCCTTCTGAAGGATTTCCATGTGAGAGGCTGCTGCTGCTGCGGGTGTTTGGGTGTTTTAGGGGAGAGCTGGCAGGCTGGGACGGTTCCCTGGCTCTAAATGCTCTGCTTTAATAGGAGGAGGAGACAGAACATTTTTATAAATTCTTTTATTGTAAGTTCTTAGATAAATTTCTAGGAGTTTGGGTTTTTTTTCTTAGATAGCATCAGTCTCTTTCACTTTCTTCCCCTTTCAAGTCCTCCAAAATTTCACCTTTTATGGGCTCTTTTGTTATTACTGTCTGACAAGATGACTCCCCGACGTCTTGTCCTGCTGCTCCATCTGGGTCCTTCCCCTCCTTCTTTTATAGCTCCCTGCCTTTCCAGCCTTGGAAAGAAAAAACAAACGCGATACAATCTGGGGAAGGCGGTTTCCTGTCTCACTGCTCCTATTGCAACTCCCACTTCTCCTCCGTATGGTTCCTGCCCTCCCAACTCACAGGTTCATTTTCCTGCCGGAGGCACCCTTGGCTCCTTTGCTGCAGGGTCCTTGCTCTTGGACTTTCTATAAATTGAGCTGAATCCCATTTTTTAGAGCTTTGTCTCCAATTGCATCTCCTGAAACGTGAACATCAGCATGTTTGAAGTCTCACTATAATATTCTGCTTGCTGACAGTTCCGTGTGTCTGTGGAGCCAAGAAGACACGAGCTGAGGAGCTGCATGGGAGAAGCGGAGAAAATCTAGGAGGGAATGAACTTCTGAAGAATTAAAATAGCCAGAAATGCGGACAGCAAAGGTACAATATACTTGCTAGGACAGGTAGATAATTTTTTCGTGTTTCCCTTACCAAACCAAAGCTTTCTCTATGAAGAGAAACGTTCTTTAACTTAAAATTGGGAAGGTGTATCTCTGGGCTGTGATACTCATTAGTAGAAGGTCCTTAAGGAGCTCCTGCTTTGAAGAAGCTCTTTAAAGAACATGGAAAGTTCCTGCAAACGAGGTGATGGAGCAGGTGCACCAGCAGGTCACTCAGCAGAGGGAACCTGAGGCGCTCTTCTCAAAGCTTTAAAGATTCCTTAAGAGCTAAAATAAGCTGTCAGGCAAGGCTATGGTTGAAGTACCTACTGCTTGGGGAGGTATGGAAGACCAAGCATGAAGAATGTGCTGATCGCCTGAGACACCTTGGTTGGTTGTTCACTCCCAGTGTGTGGTTTCGCTGAGATAGTGCAGGCTGGCAGATACGTTCTTCCTGCTCAGGAATTTATTATTTTTTTGAGGCACGCTGAGAGTTTTCTTTCTCTTGACATCCATCTATTCCCTCGTCTTTCATTTTGGTGTTGGACGTTTCCTTCCCAGCTCAGGAGCTTCCCTGTTGCTGTTCTCTGAAGTTCTGACACACACAGGCCTTCTTCTACAGAGATGTGCTCGTTGGTATGGGACCTATGGCTATATTATTTATATATAAGACGTATCTTTTATCTGTAAAGAATATGTTATTATGCTTTTTTAAATAGAATCAAAGTGATCTGTGCGACGACTTCTCAGAAATACCTGACCCTGTAAAGCAACACCCATCTGTTGGGAAACTTTCAGGACAGAGCAGACGTCCTGTTTTTTTTGTCTTAAACTGTGATCTTCCCAGCATTTAGGGATTTTTCCTCCATTCCTGCTGGGGATTAATGCACCATTGTCTATACAATAATGATATATTATCATTATTAAAGGGAAAATTCATAGCGGCTTTCAGTTGGTGGTAGGGCTGTCTTAATTTTAGAGAATTCAGGGTTTCAGCTGAAACCCCCCCAAGAAAAATACAGGCTGCAGTGATGGTTTGCTGCTGCATGGCCCAGATTGTCCGTTAGAAGAGCACGCACAGCACCGAGTATCCCAATAGCTTTGCTTCAGAACATCAGCCTGTGTGAACGAGAGGAAATAACCTGCCTTGCCTTTTCATGCCTGATTAGTTTTTGCAAACAAATCTTGCCTATTGCAGGAGAAGATGATGAACTGACGCCAGCAGCAGCCCTAGAACATCAGATAAAAAAGGGGCAATCTTCCGGATAGCTTGTTCTCTAAGTATGGAATTTGGTTTCTAAAATAGCCACCTCCGTTCCCTTCAGAAAGTGCTAGTTTAAGATTCACAAAATTAACAATAAAAGTGTTTTTCTGTGGGAATTGCTAAAAACCCAGCGGTGCCACTTGGGCTCTGAAGGCTGCAAGAAGAGGGGGAAGATGTCATTGCTTAAAACCCAGCCAGGAACCCCAAGGACATTTTTCTAAAGGCTGGACAGGGACACCTCAGCAGAGCAGAGAGCTGAGGATGTAGGGTGGCAGGCTCCAAAGCTCCCTGGTCTTATTTGATTTAGGAACATGGCATCAGAAAGGACCTTTTGCTTTTTTTTCTTTTTTTTTTTTTTGTTTTTAAGCAATTCAAAGTCATAATCATACAGCTCTTGATAAATAGCCTCTGCTGAAACCCAAGCAGGCTGTACTTTTCCAGCTAAATAGCTAACCCCGGGTGCAGAATGGGACGGCTCTTTGTCGGGGAAAAATATATTGGATTAGAAATAGCCTTTGGATCCCAAGAGCTGGACGGAATTAAAGAGTCTTTACTTCCCGTGTGTTTAAGAACAACTTGGAATTTAGCTGTCTGCCAGACTGCTGACTGCGGTGCCCGCCGTGGTGTGCAGCTCCTGGGTTGGGGGGGAAGCAAAAGGAGGCTGAAAAAGTGCCTTGAAAATTCTTGAAAATCCACGTGGCAGAAGCTTCTTTCAAAACACATCGAATATTTAGTCTTGCACATTTCCTAGGGTCCGCTGTCACACAGCACATAAACCCATTCTCTTTGTTATCTAACACTTTCCTTTCTCTCTCTCTCTCCCCTTCTTCTATCCTTTGCTACTCCTGTGCCATTTTGATTGGTTTTTATTCATAGTTCTTTTCTTCTGGGTTTTTTTTGGTCTGGGTTTGGTGTTTTTGTTTTTGGTTGTTTTTTTTTTTATTAAAGATGCAGCAGTCAGAAAGCAAGGTATTAAAGCAAGAGGTTAACCTGATTGAGTGGAGCAAGTGACAACAAATAATTGATGCTTGCTACAATCTTAAGGTCCAAAAAACCCAAGGAAGATCAAAGAACTGTCCCAGGTCTGCATGGATCAGGTAAATACAGGGAAATATCCAGACCTCCCTCGAGCTAGGGGAGTAGGGTGGTAAATGCAGTTAATATATGCAATTCCACTACCTCTCACTCTGAGCCTTAATGAATTTTCTCCAGCTATGCCTAAGCTGCTTTATGCTTGTTCTTCATAAAATTCATCTGCACGAACGTTCCCAAAGTGACTTTGAAAGTGGTGTGTTGTGGTGTTCAGAAGAAAAACAGGGCTTACCTTCACGGGTGCGAGTGAACCTGGTCTGGGAGCGTGTCCTGGACACAGAGACTGTCACAAGTTTCTCAGGGCTCATCCAGCCCATCGTGAAGGCAGCAAATGTCAGGTTCAATCTATGTGTGCGCGCGTATCTTGCTCTCATTCAGAAAGAAAACTCTAGATAAATCTCATTCTTCTCTCGTGTGCATGTCTGTGTTAATCAGACAGGTAAAAAATAAGTGGTAATTTATGTTGGTACCTCCGTGTAGCTCTCAAAGAAATTATGAAGGCATCTTCATGTCCAGCCGTTTGAATTGTGTGTAGCCAGGACAGTGTGAAGAAGCAGAAAGCAGAGAACCCCCAGTGTGGTCCAGGGGCTGCAGGCACCTGTGACCCAAACCTGACCGTGTGCTGGTTCTTCTGTCTGCACCCATAGATTAGAACATCTCTCTTACAAGGAAAGCCTGAGGGACTCAATTCTTTTTTAGTCTGGAGAAGAGAATTTTAAGGGGGGATCTGGTCAACACCTATAAATACTTCAAGGGTGGGTGTCAGGAGGATGGGACCAGACTTCTTCCAATGGTGCCCAGTGACAGCACAAGAGGGAACGGGCACAAGCTTGAACAGAAGAAGTTCCAGCTCAACATGAGGAGGAACTCCTTGACTTTGAGGGTGGCAGAGCCCTGGCAGAGGCTGCCCAGAGAGGTGGTGGAGTCTCCATCTCTGGAGACATTCAGACTCCACCTGGACACGTTCCTGTGGGACCTGCTCTGGGTGACCCTGCTCTGGCCAGGGGTTGGACTGGATGATCTCCAGAGGTCCCTTCCAACCCTGTAGCATTCTGTGATTCTGTGAGATGTTCTCAGAAAGCATCCAGGTGGAGGTGGCATTCTGGAGGTGATGGAGCTGCCCAGGTATGTCAACACAGTGAATTAACGTGCCTGTACCTGCTGTTCCTCCTTTGGCATGCAGATGCTTCCCATATTCACACCGTTGAGATTGTTGTTATTGAATCCATTTGTTTAAAGAAGGAAATCTTTCCTGCAGAAGGTGGGGCAGATGGAGGGAGTGTTGCTGGCCACCTGCTGTGTTTTAGCAGGCCACTGCTGCCCTGGATGTGCTGGTCAGTTGCTGGGCTGCTGTAGATTTCTCTGCTCCTTCCCCCGGCAAAAGGGACCTCATGATGAGATGCCAGGTTAGGGCTGTGCCTTTTTGGTCACCTGCTCCTTTCTGCTGGCTGAGTAGAGTGAGTCAGAGGGATGCTCTCAGGAGCAGCTGTTTTCTTCCCAAGGTTCTCAAAACCCCTGGCTTTTGAGAAACCAGGTTACAGATAGATTATCTATCCTGCCAAATTAGCACCTAACGTATTAACTTGGGGAACAGAGTCACCCTTCAGCAAGCTGTCGGGTAACTAAGGCCTTCCTAGGGATCAGCAGAATTTGTTGCCACCTTCACCCTGCTTAGGTCTTCCTGGAACTCCCAGCAAAGCACATTTACTTAATGCTCGAGTGAAAATTATGCACTAAAGGTCGCAAAGTGCAGCCCTTTTTTTCCTGAGCTTTGCTTTTAACCCCGTTTTCCTTCAGCCCACTCCAGCAGCAGGAGCTTTTCTGCCTGTCTGAGATGTGTTAGGATTGCAACCAGCTCCGCCGGCGGGGACCAGGCTGTACAGAGCTAAAGGAGGAACGAGTATGCAATAAAAATCCTGTCCTGCACCAGAAAGGGTAAGAAAAGATGCAACCTGAGAGCAAACCAAAGTACGGCTGGGAAGGAAGGGGAGGACATGGTCACTCAAAATATGTACTTTCTGCCTCTTCGCCGTTATTTGCAGAGTCCACAATTAGTCCTACCCATGATACGGATCATTAGGAAAAGGCAGCAGGGTGTGAGCAATCCGAGTTTTCTCTCCTAGAATAAAACTCCATTAAGTGTTTATGAGACACGTGCAGCAACACGGAAAGTAATTATTTAACCTGCCTATTAGTTCAGAGGCTATGCCAGGCACAGCGACCGTGAAGTCAAGGCGACGAGGTTCACACTGATCCTGCTGTGGGGAGGTGCCTGTTTCCACGTTGACCAGGCATTTGGTTCTGTGATTTCTTACAACGTGGTGGTTTTCAGTTTCTTGTAGCCTCATTAAATGTTTGCTGTTCGCATGTGCGTTGGCAGGCAGGGTTCTGTGAAAATAACAACAAGTGATCGTGTAACCAAACGCCTCGTCTGTGTTTGCTTAGCCTGGGATGTCATCAAATTTTTCCCAAGTGAAATGTCTCGGATCCGATCTGAAGCTCCTCTGGGAAGCTGGGCCAGAGACCCAGGCTGAGGTCAGGGCACCCAGCTATCGCTGTACGTGCATTAAAATCAGTTTGGGCTCTGCATGTGGAGATGTTGACTCCTCTGAGAAGATTTTGTGTATATTTCTGCTTATTGAAGGGCTATTGTTAGCCCTTCTGCTGTTCCTCCTCCACCCTCCTCAGTAATCAGAACCTGAAATGAGAGCTTCATCACTCCAGAAGGAGCAGTGAAAGACACTGCTCAGATCCAAAATAAGAAGCCCTGCCCTGCCAAGGCTCTGAAAAAGGGCTCCAGAGCTGGAATTGTATCGGGAGGCTTTGTTATCAAATCAGGGTATCTCTTTGTGGCTTCGTACTAGACTGGATATCGGCTATTTTTGTGGCCAGGTTAGACACAGACCCCCAGAAAAGTATTGAATTTTGTTTTCCACCCAAGTAGGCAGGGATGTGGAGGTGGTTTGCATCAAATTGTGCTGGTCATTCATGGATCCAGCATGAAGGACCCTGTAACCGCTGCCTTAGCCATCAGATACCTTGTTGATCCAACATTTGACATATTTAACAAGACAGTTGTTGCTTGGAGCTATACAGAAGGGGATGTGTAATCGAGCCTACGAGTTAAAAATAAAGCATCAGTCATTAGTTCGTGTCAGCTTACCCAAAATGTAACAGAAACCCTGCAAAATTGTCTGTCGCCTGGGTGGGTTCAGCACAGGAGATGTATGATCTGCTCACAAATTAGCAGCGCCAATTAGCAGAAGGTGGGTGTCAAGCGGAAAGTCCATGGATGTATCTTCTCTGTCATGTGCCTGGCATCCTCTGATGAACTCTGGGTCGCAGGTGTTTCCAGCCTCCCTCACAGATGTGGTGAATAATGCTCTGCTTGCCTACAGGCATGCTTTTGTTATTTTACTGCCTTGGCCAATTTGTTGTGCCTTTCATTCCCCCCCAGTTTGCCTGTGTTCATGTCAGAGTTTGTTTCAGACCGTGTTGGGGAGGGTATGCGCTGACCCTGTCGTATGTTTGTCCTGAAGCAAATGGGTAAGGTCAAAAAAATGAACTTTGCACTTCAAGCAAAACGTCACAAAGCTGGTGGAGAGGCCAGGGATGTCCCCGGGGCCATGTGGCCACCTGCAGAGGCCACTCAGAAAGCTCCATCAGCCGCGTGGGCATTTTTGTATGGGTATGAGAAAGTTGTGTCAGTAAGGACAAACTGTCCTGGTCCCTGTTCCGTTGATCTTTTCATGTACGCAAGCCCTAGCAGTGGAATAACTCAATGATGAGGTTTGGAATCGTGGTAGTACTTCGTGCTGCAGCAGAGGTCCCTGTTGTGCCTACAGACTCCATATAAACACAGGGGATAACACAGACCTTTCAAAGACTTTGTAATAAAATTTAACTTATGATGGAACAGATAATTGTGACAATGGGGAAGAGAATAATGTAGACTGTCTCATTCTTATCATGGGCATTGCTGTGGGCTCTGAATCATTAGAAAGCTTTGTACGAAGTTACTTAAAAATAAGTATTAGGAAAGCCTTTCAAACAAAGACAGAAAATAAGACAGTGACTTTTATTTCCAAATAGTATACACATATTTGGCCTGAAGTAAAATGTGTGATAGCTAACAGGCTGACTAGCACACGGGTGCAAAGAGATGGTACTTGAGGAATACATATATTTTATGGTAGCTTCTTTAGCTTGGGTAACTGGATGGTGGTCTAACGTAGTTTTTGGCATCTTTTGTGGATATTTTCCTTCAGTGATATTTCTCAAGGACACTGTTACCTTAAAACACCACTCAAAAGCATTGACAAGCATTTAGAGCCCGTGTTATGTCCTGGATGTGGATGCTACTTTGATGTTAGTAGATGGAAGAGGGGCACGGGCCACCTCTAACCTGCAGTGAGTTGTCTGTGCTCAGAAAATAAAGACACTGTGTCCTGCCCATTTACAGCCTTCATCACGATAGGATGAGGATGAAGGGATTAACACTGAAAGAGGGGAGATTGAGCTGAGATCTGGGGAAGAACTTTGCTGTGAGGGTGGTGAGACCCTGGAACAAGTTGCCCAGAGAAGCTGTGGCTGCCCCATCCCTGGAGGGGTTCAAGGCCAGGCTGGATGGGGCTTGGAGCAACCTGCTCTGGTGGGAGGTGTCCCTGCCCAGGGACAGGGGGTTGGAACTGGATGATCTTCAAGATCCCTTCCAACTCTGACCATTCTATGATTCTAGAATGTAACTACTGAGCAAACTACGCTGAAATGAGTGATACCCACACAGTCCATCCTCACCCAGCTGTGAGGGTTACAGTGCCCCGACACCCTCACAACCTGTTTAATTCTTATTTATTTCTCTCTTTCTCTCCCTTCAGATGGCCAGTAACCCATGTGGCGGGCAGCCCCGGCCTGTGCTCGCCCTGCCGGCCCTGCTCGGCCCCGGCCACTGAGGCGGGGAGGAGGGAAGAACCACCATGGCCTCTCCCCGCCGCCCCGGCCCTCCCGACGGAGGCTGGGGATGGATGATCGTTGCCGGCTGCTTCCTCGTCACTATCTGTACCCGAGCTGTGACAAGGTAAAGGGGATGCTTCTTCATCTTTCTGACCCACTTGTGGCATTGCCTTCTTTTGTTTTTCCCCCGCAGGAGTCGGATTTGGGATCTCCCCTGCTGTCCTGCAGCTGCGGGGGTTCTTCTGGAGGGGTGCAAACCTCTCTCCTGCTACGTTTTTAAAGGACTCCTGAAAATCCCTACGGCTGGTGGAGAGTGCCGAGGGATTAGGGGTCCTCTGGTTTGTGTCTCGCCGCCTCTGACAGCTGCCCTGCCTCTCAACACCCTCTCCAGGAGGGAGAATCAAAGCCTGGCATTATTTCAGGCTGTGGTGGCTTGGTGGAGGAGGGAGGAATCATGTAGGTTCTCTTTGGACCCAATGTGTCCCCCTGACCCCCCAAACCATGCTCCTTGTTGCTAGTCCCAGTGGATTTGCTGAGAAACCCCTAAATACCCCCTTCTCCTACTGCAAAGCATTTGGGGCACCATCCTTACTGAGCAGACCTAGGGAGGGAGGCCCCTCTCTATACCCTTCTGGCATCCAAAACACGCAGAAAATATTTTTCTCAAAAATAGAAAGAACAGGAATAGACTGCTGCCTCTCCTCAACACAACATATACATCTGGAGGGAGATGGCTTCCACAGCTGCTGTGGGGTGGCTTTGATGTCGGCTGGAGGCAGAGCCTGGTGTGTGTGAACACAGATTTTTAAGCTGTATTAAAGCAGAGAGAGACAGGCACCCTGGTAAGAGAGGAACACGGAGAAAACATCTTGTGGGACAGCCAACATAATGCAAAAACAGTGTTTCCTACCTAACTTTTATACTTCTTCTAAAACAAAACTGCCAGCCAGGCTCAGGGATCTAAAGTCTAGGGTCCAGAGTCAACATAAAAGGGACAAGAAAGCACTGACACAGTTTATGGAAATATACGAATGCCGTAACAACAGCAGAGATTTCCGAGTGAGTCTAATTAACATGTGGAATAACAGCCAAGAAGTCTTATACACATCTCGTGTGTATAAGAGAACGAAGTACGTGCAAGAAAACAGCTGAAGGAAGCGTTTGTTCGTTGATTTGCAGGGGAGGACAAAGGGAGGGGGAGAAGGGTTCTCCTGCTGATCCAGAAACCAGGGTGAAACTATGCAGCCTTTTAATCCGTTCCCCTGCAGAGGCAGGTGGAACAGTAACACTCATTAAGCAGAGCAGAGTAACCTCTCCTGGAAGCATTTTAATCAACTCTTGGAAGGTCCCTGGGCTCCTGCTGAGTTTTGGTTCTCTGTTCACCAGCAGTTGCCTTTCACTCGCTTTGTGCTCCTGCATCCATGAACGCGTAGCTGTAGGTGGTGTTGGCTCTGTGGGTGCTGTGCCGGCCCTGCCCTCTGCCACCTTGTGCAGATGTGGATCCCACCACTGGTGAGCCACCAAGTCTGTGAGAAACTGGGGAGCTGGGGCTTTGCCTAACAGGGGAGTGACACCATGAGGTGGGCGATCGCGACGTTGTTGGTGATAATTTCCTTGTCATTTCAGTTAAAAAATAATATGAGTTATAAAAATCTAGCAGCAGATACTACAGTGAGAAAAATATGGTATGATAATATTCGTAATGTCTCTGGAGTAGCTACCTCTCTGAATTAGGTTCTGCATCAGCCCAATTGTCTAATCCCACCGTTGGGATAAGAGCTGGATGCCAGATTGGGATTCAGTGGTTGCCAGTGCAAAGCAAGGATTCTTTGGCTGAATCACCCCAGCCTGGGTGCCTTACACAGAATACCCTTGGAATTATTCCACTTGCACACACCATTTCAGGTCTTGTCCCTCCTGCATTAAGGTAGCCCGTCATTTCCACTATCCCATAGAAACTGTTTAAAATTTTCTCCTTCTTGGTGGGATCTGGGCAAAGCACAGGTCTGATTTTCCTGGGAGCTGGAGAGGACCTTCAAGTGGGTACTCTTTATACCTGAATTTTATATCGGTATTTTCCTTGAGGCAAATGTCCCACCTTCAACAGGTTGGTGTTCATGTTTGCTTTCCTAGGTGCATCTCCATTTTTTTCGTGGAGTTCCAGGCATACTTCGGGCAGGACTATGCCAGGACAGCTTGGATCCACTCTATCGTTGACTGTGCTACGATGCTCTGTGGTGTGTATTACCCTTTTAAGACTAATGCAGCTGCTTTTTCTTCAGCTCCATCTGGTTTTAGCATGGGGAGGTTGGGGAGGAGAGATGGTGTGGGCTCTCTGGGGTAGGGTACGTCCAAGCTGCTTCCCCCAACGTGGTTGTGCAGGAAGGGAGTGTCTTCAAGACTGTGGAAAAGCAGCAGAACTTTGTGTTGTCAAATGATCTAAGTTTTCAGAAATGTACTTTTGTCGAGGTCTAGTGGGACAAGTCATGTTTGAGAGCTACTAACTGAGCACTCATTTCTTTCGCCTTTTGATTGGGATCATATTTGAGCACAGGATGTACATCTTGCCTTCAGCTTGTCACAGTCATCCTCCTTTTAGCAAACTTGTATGTTTATGAATAGAGTTTTCCCTTAAAATAAAGTTCAGCATTACTAAAAATGACATGTATCCCTATAGCAGTTGTACCCGATTTCTCCTGGGTTTACTTTAGAAGTGCACAGCTTTAGAAGTACACAGGTGAAAATCCATGCCCTGGTGCTTTTGGGAGAGGGTTAATCCTTGAGAATTGCTGCGAAGGAACAGGCACACAGCTGGAATGAGACATGGCTACTCTGCTCTGCCAGACAGCTTATATTTTGGGGGAAAATAAGAGAAATAAGGACAACCTTGCCCTGGCGTTGTGGGTAGCAGAGAGGGAGGGGGCTGATGATGATGCCCCATCATGATCTGGGAGCCATCAACATTAGAGAAGTGCAGGAAAGGGGTAGTGACTCTGGAGAGGGTCCAAAAGATGTGGGACCTTTCCTGTTTGGGTCTGACACAGAGCCCAGGAGGCCGGGGTGGAGCGAGGGAGGACACCTGAAGTTACTGAGGGCTGAAGTGCAAATTCCAGGTGGGGGAAGGTCTCGATGTTGTAAGTGTGGGGTAATGATCAGTGTGGGCTCTCGCTGTGGCCTCTCCTGACCCCAAAAACTGCAGAGTCAGTGTGTCCTGGAATGACTTCGACTTACTAAAAAGGCTGCTGAGAAAGCAACTGTAAATTTCATTTTTTTTTTTACCTGACTTTCAGGAAAATTACTTTTAGAAGTTTTTTTGGTGCTCACACCACCGTGATAGGGAGGGGTGCTGGAATAGCACTCCGTAGCTGTGATCACCATGTTCTCCTGCCCACCTCCTGCTGCCTTTTCCTTGATGACCATTGCACCGCGCTGTGTGAGAGGACCTGCCATTAACTGCCAGCTTTGTTTGTTTCTTTGAAGCCCCGCTTGGGAGTTTAATCAGTAATCATGTGTCCTGCCAAGTTGGTATCATGCTGGGAGGGCTGCTTGCATCTGCTGGACTAATTTTGAGCTCATTCGCCACCAGCCTGGAGCATCTCTACCTATCGTTAGGAGTCCTTACAGGTAGGAGGCGTTCGTCCCCTTTGCTCCTGCCACCAAAGCAAGGTGGGAATGGTAAAAATAAACCATGGTCCTCCCTTTCAGGAGGAGTGATGTCTTCTCCGTGTCGTATTGGTTGGTGGAGACACTCTATTTCCCTCATTGTAAAAGAGAGGCTGCCCTTCTGAGGGTGTCAGCCCTCGGTGGGTCTCCCACAGCCCCAAAGCAGCCACGTTGCAAAAGCAACTCCTCAACTGCTCTTTGAGGTTGGACTCCAGAAAAACTTGGGAAATGCTGGGAGGCCAGGAAGGGCTCCTGTTGTGGGTGGCACACGAAAAGGTTTCCTTTTTTGACCTGTGATTTGGGAGGAGGTTGTGAGAGCAGGAGATCTAGACTGCCTGAAAATATTTGCGTGTTAAAATAAAGGAGTTTAATTCAAAACATAAGAGTAAATGGGGAGAGGAGCGTGGGGTGAATGCCTGGCACCTCAGCCGTGCACCTTAGTTTTGTCTTCCACGTGAAGAGCAAACAAGTTGTTGATTGACAGAGTTGCTGTAGCGTTCAGATACGGTGGTGACCACCCTCTCTCTGCTCTGTCCTGTCTCCTGGTGCTTGGTGTGCCCAGAGGAACCTGCGAGGTGCCTGTGGTCACACTGACATTCCTTCCTCGTTCCTGCTGACCTAGTAGCCACGGTGATATAAGCCCTTTGTGCTCCGTCCCCTGCTGTTTGGTAACAAGTTGGTGGGATTACTGCAGTTCACATGCTGCCAACAGCTTACTTGGTTGGGTCTTTTAAAAAAAACCCACCAAAACATAATAAAATCTTTATTGTAGTGGATGTCACTCCTGTATTGCAATGTTAATCTTTGACAAATGTGTTTCATTACAAAGAAAAAGGCTCCTTGTAACTCGAGGGGCTGTGCCACCTACCCTGTGAATGCCACTGAGGTTTCCTTGGTGAGAGCCGCTGGGAATACCGAGGTGGGAAAGCACTTTGTACCTGGAGCTGGTGAACTTCAAGCACTGAACATCTAGTCTGTGGGGCTTGATTAATGGAGAGGTGGGCTGTTGGCAAGGGGGGAGGTGGTGCCCCAGCCCAGAGAGGAGGTGGGAGCACAACTGGAGACTCTAGATCCGTGAAGGCTGCAGGACTCAAAACTGAGGAGCGAAGCAGAGGTGAGCTGGGGGGATGGCAATGAGGAGCAGAGTTCCTTCTAAGAGGCATGAAAATGCTTTCAGCCCCAAGCTTTTCATTTCCACTGTTCACAGGACATTTACTGGCTTTTCTGGGGACCAGTTTTCCCTCTACCAACTCCCTAAAAAACCTAAGTGGTGTGTACCCCAAACAGAGCATTGATTTTCACAGCTCCCAAGTGCTGATGCCGAGCTCGGGGCTGCTCTCCCAGCTCTGCTGCCCACGCAGGTCCAAGCCCAGCTCCTCTCCTGGCCTCCTGAGGGGTGCCAAACGCCCAGAGTCCCTCTAATCCACTTATCCCATCCTGGCAGGCTTAGCCCCTGCCTGACACAGTGCAGCCTTTATGGAAGAAGTGGCAAGCTGGTCAGGGCACCAGGTGATTATCTCCTCTGTTGGCAAGTTCTGCCACCAGCAGTGGGGACCGTTTCACCCTCAACGTAGGACATGCTCCTAAAACCTAGTCAGGAACTCGTTTCTGCAGCTGATTTGGAAATATCTTAGTGTTAGGGCAAGCATTTGGGGATGAAAATCTCTCCTTCTACAGCACACAGCACAGTTTTTCCCAGCCAAAGAGATGGATCTTATTTGTTTACTAAATTGGACATGGCTTTGTTTTCTGAGGCTTTCCCCCCCCTCCCGCCCCCATACTTGCAGGCAGGGATTGAAAATGGTCAGGACTCCAGGCAGCTGCTGCGTGGAGTTTGTTTAGCCCAATAAAGAAGGTTTATTGTAGAATATTAGTAAGAGACAGACTCTTTGTGCTGTGTTTCCTCTGAAATTACTCTTCAGGGTTGCAACAGACCGAAACACAAAGTGGTGCCTGGTCGGGATGGTGTGCCCAGACCCTGGGGTGAGACCTCATCTTGCGTCCAGGAGAGGCCACCATGCCATCTCTCTGGTGTTTATCCATCACTTGTTGTTATTAAGTGAACCCCATCACTTCTTTCTTTTTTGATGGTGATCTGTCTGGTTTGTCACGTCAAAGAAAGGAGTCATCCTGGTTCTCTTCCTGCCGTGGTGGGGCTGCAAATACAGCATCAGAAAAAGCCTCCTATTTGTTTGTGCCGATGAACGTAGTTTGGCACGTTTAATTTAACATCCTCCGTGTGTCGTGCTTAGCATTAAGCTGCCCTCACTCTGCTTTCTCTTCTAGGGCTTGGCTTTGCACTCTGTTATTCTCCAGCCATCGCGATGGTGGGCAAATATTTCAACAAAAGGAAGGCGCTGGCCTATGGAATAGCCATGTCAGGAAGTGGGATCGGCACCTTCATCCTCGCCCCCGTGGTCCAGCTCTTGATCGAGCAGTTTTCCTGGCGAGGAGCTTTACTCATCCTGGGAGGTTTCGTTTTGAACCTCTGCGTCTGCGGTGCCTTGATGCGGCCCATCGCTCTGAAGGAGGACCATAAAACAACTCCTGAGTTTCTTGAACAGGATTATGTCCCTAAAACCCAGAAACAGGACCTGAACCGAATGCCCACCTGCTCCCCTTTAATCAAAGCGTGGTCTCATCAGTGTTTATGCTACTGTTCGTGGAAGGAGTATGACTTTTTGCTGATGCCAGGCTTTATGGTGCTGGCGGTGTCCGTGTTATTCATGGCGTATGGCTGTAGCCCTCTTTTTGTCTACTTGGTGCCCTACGCCCTGAGCGTGGGAGTGAGTCATCACCAGGCTGCCTTCCTCATGTCCATCCTGGGTGTCATCGACATCATCGGTAACGTCACCTTTGGGTGGCTCACGGATAGAAGGTAATGGCTTATCATAGAATCATAGAATGGTCAGAGTTGGAAGGGACCTTCAAGATCATCCAGTTTCAACCCCCCTGCCATGGGCAGGGACACCTCCCACCACACCGGGTTGCTCCAAGCCCCATCCAGCCTGGCCTTGAACCCCTCCAGGGATGGGGCAGCCACAGCTTCCCTGGGCAACCTGTTCCAGTGCCTCACCACCCTCACACCAAAGAACTTCTTCCTGAGATCTCATCTCAATTTCCCCTCTTCCAATTTAAAACCATTCCCCCTTGTCCTGTCACTCCACTCCCTGTCCAAGAGTCCCTCTCCAGCTCTCCTGGAGCTCCCTTCAGATCCTGGAAGGCTGCTCTCAGGTCTCCCCGGAGCCTTCTCTTCTCCAGGCTGAACAGCCCCAGCTCTCTCAGCCTGTCCTCACAGCAGAGCTGCTCCAGCCCTCTGAGCATCTTGGTGGCCCTGCGCTGGACCTTATGGCTAAGCGAGTGTAAGCTTTGGCTGCGGGGAGGTGGGACAAGCATAAGAGTTAACGTTACTGTGTGTAACATTAAAAAAAAACACCAAACACACACAAAAACCCAAAGCCACAACAAACCATCACACATTTTGACTTTCAGAAAGGTTTTCTCTTTAATGTTTTTTGTCCTTTTCGAGTTTGTTCCGTTCTGCTGGCTCAATTGCTGTTTTTTCCCCCAAAGAAATGACGTGTTTGTGCACAGTGGAAATGTAACCCTCTGCCCGAGGCTGTTTGCGTGTGAGCCTCTGTGCCTGTTTCCTAGAGGATCTCACTCTGCTTTCCCTGCCTTCCCATCTCCTTAGTGCTGCTGGGGAGGCACAGAAGTTATGGAAAAGTGCTTGTCCCAGCCCCATCAGGAATATACTCAGACCTAAAATTGTTATGCATTTTTCAGTGTGGAAGAACTCACCATGCTTTGTTAACTCAGCTCACTCCAAACGTGTATGTGTAGCACCTGCAGCATTGGTAGAGACTGGCTAAATTAAGAAGGGTTTTGATTCGAAAGGACAAAAACTTTGTTCTTACTCAGTTTGTGGGAAAAATCAGGCATTGGTTTTGTGGAGGGGTTGAGAAAGGGGATCGCCATCTCACTTAGCTCTCGCTAACTCTAGTGTGTGAGGGTGGATGCAAAGGGTGACAGCTCAGAGAGGCAGACTGTGATATTTTCGGTATAAAGCCTGATGGAATACTGCTTTGGACACTGAAACTTTAGAAAATCCTGGCAGCAGAGTGGTTCCCCCACTAAGGGCAGCCCAAAGAATCCTGCGGGCAGCACAGGCTGCTGCTTCCCAGGTGTTTCTGCAGCTGTAGGGGGGCAGCTTTCCCCACCTGCTCTCATCAGTGTTGAGCTTGAAGACTGTGTGTGAAAATTGACTTGAATTTTAGATGTATAAAAGAGAGATGCTGCACGCCAGGGTGTAGAAATGGAGATGCCGTGCCCAGAAATCATCTCTTTTGCTTTTCCCTTGGGGAATCTGCAGGTGCCTGAAGAAGCACCGGCACTTCTGCTACCTCTTTGCCGTGGGAATGGATGGCCTCTGCTGCCTTTTCCTGCCGGTTCTCCACACCTTCCCCTTGCTTGTGCCTTTCTCCTTTACCTTTGGCTACTTCGACGGAGCCTACGTGACGCTGATCCCCGTGGTGACGGCAGATGTCGTGGGAACTTCTTCCCTCTCATCGGCGCTGGGTGTTGTGTACTTTCTCCATGCCATACCATACCTCGTGAGCCCGCCTGTGGCAGGTCAGTTGACAAACAGCTCGCCCATAATCATGTCCCTGCTTCAGAGTCACCTCTTGGTGGGATGTGGGTGGAGAGGAAGGATGGCAAACGCACACCGAATGTGGAGGGAGCCCCTGGGGCAGGGAAATAACACGCCCAGACCTTCCTAAGGCTCTAGATCCCACTTAAGCCTGGCTTGATGGAATGATTTCTACATAGAGAGCAAGCTGAAATTTAAAAAAAACAAAAAACAACAAACCAGTATGAAATGGGGCTTCTCAGAGCCGTTACATCAGCATTTGAGGTGGCTCAGAAATTGGGCAAGTAGAAGGAACAGAGGATTTCACTGTGAAATTACATGATTCTGAAAATATAAACTAAAGAGGGTTTCATTTCAAGGTGGGTGGGGGTTTTTTTTGTGTGCAGAGGCCTTGATCTTTTCATCTCCAGACTGCTTTGAAGGTGGGGGAGTCAGCTTTACTTGTTTGGTCACTTGTAATACCTGCCCAGCATTTCCCCCACCAGCTTGATTACGGCGACGTAAGGCTGAGAGCTGTGCTCTTATTATTCTTTAGAAAACTTGACAGAGTTTTGAATACCGTGCAAGGCCTGAGATCTTTTAGTTTTCAAACAGCCATGTCTTGCAAATTTTGTCTGCTGTTTGCATCAATTCTCAATTAATCTCTGCTTGTGAAGGTTTTCATTTAATTTCCCATAGCAAAACCGAATTATTTTAAGTGATGCATGAGCCCAGGGCACATCTCCCTAGACGGCTCTGTACGAGGAGCTCACGCACACAGTATCTAATCCCAGGGCTCTCTAAGGATGTCTAAAGGCTGCCAGTTAAATCCATGCAGTTGAGGGATGTTTATTTAGGGGTGTGGGGATGGCGGCTGTGCTTTTTCTCATGGGTTGAACCTCTAAACCCATAAAAATCTTATCTGCCTGCTGAGGGAAAATCTCTCCCTGCCCCAGGAGGTACCAGCATAGCGACATGGTGGAAACCCCTATTGTTTAATTGTATTTATACGTGGTAATTCCAGAAGTTTATAAAACCCTGGTTGATCTCAGGATTTGTAAATTATGAGAGTTTTAATCAACTATCAGAATTTTGATGGGCCTTTAAAGCTCTGCTGTTTGCTTTGCTGCAGGCTGGCTGGTGGACACGACCGGCAGCTACACCGCGTCCTTCCTCCTGTGTGGGTTTGCCATGATATTCAGCTCAGCCCTGCTGTGCTCCGCCAGGCTGGCAAAGAAAATCCAAAGAAGGCATCTCCGACCCCTCTCCAGTGACACTGGCCCCAAACCTCACTCCTGGACAAACGGAGCCATAGCTTATTCTGTCACGGCAGAGCTGGACCAAAAGGATGTTGAGTTTTTGGCTGCGGGGACAAACAGCTACAGCAAGAGATGACAAGTGACAAGCTGTGTTATGCTGCAGAGGATGCTGCTCCTGGGAAAAAACGAGGCATCTCCCAATTAGATTCTTCCCTCGTGTTTTAGTTGGTTAAAAAAAACAAAACCTCACACAGCAACAGCCAGATCAGGTTGTTGCAGGGACAGAAGCAAGCTCGGCTGGAGATTCAGAGTTCCCACCACACAAACGTTCCCAGGTTTATTCGAAACGCAGTTTGCTGGCTCCACAGGTAACCCCCAAGGTGATAACTGGCTGTCATCCAAAAAAATCCTATGAAGCAATCGGTCACCAAAGCTGAATAAGAAACTTTATTTCAAAAACAGTATTAATGAAATAAGCTTTCTGGTCTGTTACGTTTCAGTGGACTAATCACACATGCCACCAAAACCCCTCCACGTCTGTCAGTCGGCGTTAAATGCTTTGCAGATAACTCTTTCAAATGCCAAAGCCATCTTTTTTAGAAAATCTAGCAGAAAGCTGTGATTTAGGCTGTAAGTGTCTTTGGAGCAGCTTTAATTTTTACAGTGTGCCTGAATTTTGTACATAAGTTACAATTTAATTTCAAATACTGTTTTTAACCTGCTTTCCCCAGCCCCCCCTACAGCAAAATTTTGAGGTGGCTGCTGCTTTTTTTTCTTTTTTTTTTTTTTTCCCTCTGGGCATCTTTAAAACTTGAGTTTCTGAACATTGATGTGGCAGGTATGTTCCTGCAGCTGATCACTGGGAGGGTGGAAGAGATGCTGTGGCTTGTGCACTCTCTGAAGAGAGGGAAATCTGTGCCAGGGGTGCTGACAGCCAGACCTGGCTTAGCTGCGGTAGTTGGAAGAAGCCCAAAGGTGGCCCCAGGAGAGCAAGGAGGGAGGCTCGGTTGTTTCCAAACACACAGCCTCTTCCTCCTGTAAAACCAGCAGCTTTTGAAGAAATTAGAGTCTTATTAGAGTCTGGGCAAAGCTGATGGAGACCCAAGTTGTTTCTGTGTGTCCTCTCTGCTTGGACCCAGGAGATCTCTTCATCTCCCAGGCTTCAGGTGGTGCAAATGACTCGTTTGTGCCAGCTGAAGGGCTGATCAGGTCACTTGGCCCAGGGACTGTGATTTCCTGATGGATTCCTGCTAATTGTGTGAGGAATGTGCTACAGCCGGGTGCTCAACCGGAGCCACGGACCTCACGGGGTAAATTACTGCTGAGATGAGCTAATAAATAATGGGATGTTTCTACAGCTGTCGGTGGAAGAACTTCACATTCTGAAATGCAAGTCATTCCTGTGTTTTGATGCTGTCTAAAGTTGCCTTCTGTTCATTAGCAAATGGAGCAGAGTCCAAATAATTGTTATCAATGCTGAACTGGTAGTTTTGTTAATCACCTGCTGTGTCTTCAGTGGTTGTTGGTGGTGTCCTGACCCGCTCTGTGCCTCAGAAGGGAAAGCGAAACGGACTGAGAGTCACAAATTTTACCTAGATCAAGAGTACAGCCATAAGGGTAGAACGTATATTTTTTAAAAAATATAAATATATATATATGGATAGTATGTGTATTGAGTAGTTCTATTATTCATGCCTGTTTCAAATACATGTACACGTTTGGGAGGAAAAAAGAAGGTGGCTTCATTGATTGGTAGCGATGAAGATGTTTTAAATCTCAATGCAAAAGTTTACATCAAAAAGCAGAGAACAGCGTGGTCTGCAGAGAAGATGAGCCATTTCCACAAGTTGTAACCTACTGCTGTCATTTGCTTTCCAAAAGTCTAATTACTTCTCTGTCACATCACGACATGTCAGGTGGTGTTCCTGCCAGAGCTGCACATTATAAAAGTCTGTTGGAATAATACTAAATGCATTTTTATCCTAGTAAATTATGCTGTGTAAGAAATTATTGGTATTTTTGGACTTTTTTTCCTGTTTTTTCAAAGCTTTTTTTCGAAGGCTTTTCTGTTTTCTGCTTAACTTTTAATTAAGGTGGTATTTCTTGTTCTAAATATCTAATTCAGCAGGAAACATTCAGCTGGTTTTATACACGGCTCTTTTGCAGATGATGGAATTATTTTAGGGTTTTCTAACGCTCTTTCTGCTCCGAATTAAGCCAGTGGGCAGAAGCTTATGTACCAGAACGCTGCTTTCTGCGTGTACGACACACTGGGAAGTGTCAGCCCTGTCATGAATCTCCCTGGTAAGAAGCAGAGAAGGATGGAAGCGAGACAAGAAAAGACCTGGAAGAAAAGTGAGAGCAACCCAAGGTTGGCCAAGCCTCGTGCCAAGCTCCCACCCCCTGGTCCACAAATGGAACTGTTTGTCTTCCTCCCACCATGTGAAGTTCTTCAGGTGGCACGTTACAGAAGCCTCTGGGTTATAGGATTTTGTAAAAGGTGATTTATTGTGTCTGCAAATTGTTATTGTTTATTTTTCAGAGATGATGACACTCGGGCTGTTCTCCTCACAGGAGATCTCCTGGCAGTGATGGATGGAGACAAGCTGGGATGGAGCTACTGCACTCATGAGCCTCTCCGGTCTCCTGGGACAGCTGGGTCCTACTTGGCCGGGGAAAGATCTACCCAAGGCAGAAAGAGAGGGATCCTGTCTGGGATGAATCCTGTCTGTGATAATCCTCTGTGCTGCGGAGTGAAGGGGAATTCCTTGTTGGTACCTAAAACCATTTACAGCTGCTGAAGTCACCCCGTCTGTTCCCATGGCACGAGGTTTGAAATGAGGAAATCATCATTCTTTTGAAATCATTTATGTTCTAGTGAGAGTTTTTATCAGATCAGTTTTGGGATGTTTGATAAATCATACCTTAAAAAATTGTGTGAAAACAGCACTGGAAAAGTCAGGTACCTTCTGCTGAAAAATAACCCTGTTTTCAGGGGGAAAAAAAAAAAGAAAAAGATAAAACTTTGAGCCTGAAACATTTCTGCCGACTTGGATGATAATTTATCCCCTGAAAAACAAAGGTGGTGTGTGCTGCGGTGTGGTGAATGGGTTTCCTGCTGCCACAACAATTCCTTGTTTGCTTTCTAAAGAGTCAGAAATGTCTGTGAGAAGGAAGAGGTCGCTGGGGTGAAGCTGTAACAGCGCTGCATGGTCAGCACAACCACATCCTTAGCCAGGATTGCCTCAAGAAATAACACCTGCTGAGTGACTGTTCTGGTGTATTCCAGTAGTTTTTTATATCACTTAGAGGATGCTTTTGATTCACTGCAGGGTTATATTCATTCTTTCCCCACCCCTGGGCTGCTAGCGTAGGCTCCAGGGGTGTGTTCTTACCTGGGTGTGAATGAGAAGTGTTCACCTTCTGTCTGTGTCTGGGTTTGTCCACTGGAGACTGCAAAATCTGGGTTTTTTTCAGCTTCCTCAAGCTCGAGTTCGGCCTTTTCAGGCAATGCAGCAGCACCACCCTGTGGGAAAGAGTATTTCTCCCCATTTGGAAAACCCAAGGCAAGGAGTGGAAGGCAGTGGTTGCAGACCGCAGCCCGGGAAGTGCAATCCCCCCCAGCCTGGAGAAGGTAAAGCACAATAAACAGATTTCTGCCATCTTTACACCTCATGGTAAATTTCATAGAATCCCAGAATGGTCTGGGTTGGAAGGGACCTTAAAGCCCATCCAGTGCCACGCCCTGCCCTGGGCAGGGACACCTCCCACCAGACCAGGCTGCTCCAAGCCCCATCCAGCCTGGCCTTGAACCCCTCCAGGGATGGGGCAGCCACAGCTTCTCTGGGCAACCTGTTCCAGGGTCTCACCACCCCTCACAGTGAAGAAGTTCTTCCTGAGATCTCATCTAAATTCCCCCCTCATTGAATTTGAAACCCTTCCCCCTCATCCTGTGGCTCCCCTCCCTGATCCAGAGTCCCTCCCCAGCTTTCCTGAAGCCCCTTTAGGGACTGGAAAGGGCTTGAAGGTTTCCCCAGAGCCTTCTCTTCCCCAGGCTGAACCCCCCCAACTCTCTCAGCCTGTCCTCACAGGAGATGAGAGGAATTTCTTTGCTGTGGAGAAGGTTGAGCCACTCTGACTCTTCTTCAAAGTCCAGGTTCACATTTTTCTCAGAATACTTTACTGCTGCTCCTGATTTGTCCTGTTCCAGGAGAGGGGCAGGAGAGGCTCCAGGGGCAGGGTGTGGAGGGGACTGTGGATGTGCCACCACGACTTCCTGATGTCAACCCTACCGTTTTTTCCCCACCAGCTTTCAGGAGTGGAGCATCAGTCCTGCTCCTGGCCTTTCCCATTCTCCTCCCTCCCCACTCTTTCCCTAGGTAGGGGCTACCTTTGTAAGAGAAAAACTGGCAGGTGGCTGAAAAACAAGGATGGATTTTGCCCCAGCCCTTTTTTAGGCAGAAGGTGTGGTTGTGTGAGGTACTCCTGATCCTTTTGGTTGTGTTACGAAACCTTCTTTGAGGGAGAGCTGGCAGGGGAGAACTTTCTTGATGTTTCATGTTCTAGCCTCTGTATTTCACACTCTTTCAGGCCTGCCTGTGGGTGGGACTGGTGTTGCGGGGACAGGAATGCTCCAGGAAATCAAAGTGCACATCCTCCCTGATGGGCTCTGTCACCAGTTGGCTTCATTTGACGCTCCTGGCTCGGGTTCAGAAGCGTGTTGGAAGTACAGCATCAGTTTTCCCCCAGCACCACGATACCAAGGTACAACACTGTGGAGTTAGGCCAGCCTGTTGGAAAGAATACTGACTTCTAAGCTGGACAACTGAAGGCCATCACCTCTTCCACCCGTTCTGTTACTGAGAGGGTGGGTTTGGGTCAATGAGATGGGTGTTGGTTTGTGCTCAAGTTTAGTTCTTTGCCACACCACCTCTGAAGCCAGCTTTGCTGAGAGTTCAGGGATAACAGATGGGGCTACCTGCTGGCACTTTCATATTTTTCCTAAACTTTATCCCTGCTACTGTTTCCCCCTTTCTTTCCTCCAGTAACATGAGGATTGCTCAGCAGAGAGATAATGGAAGCAACACTCGATGGATGCAGTGCTCTTTAATACATGTTTTGGAAGCTTTCCAGTAAACTACCCAAGCAGTGCTTATTTTTTTTTTTGTAGTGAAACTATATACAAGGCAGTAAACTGAACAAGTCTTCAACAAAGTGTCTTCTAGAGAACATTAAAACAGGATTTTTTTAAACATTTGATAAAGCATCAGAAAGTGCATTTGTGTGTAAGCATGCCTTCCAAGCGGAGAGATGAAATACAGCAATATGACTCCCTTATCTTTTTCTTGGTGAAAGGTAGTACGTGCTTTACATCTGATTTGATTAGAAGCTCTACAGAAGTTCTGCAGATCATCACTGAAACACAACTTTTACACGGGTGTTAGCACTGAAGACCTAGATAGCTTAACTATTATTTAGTCTTCCCAAGGATGCTCTCTGTTGGTGAAAGAACAAAGACATGAACAGTCATCATCTGCAGCTTCCACATTATCACCAGATGTTTCACCTGGTTATAACGTCAACCTTAAAAGAAAACCCCAAAACAGCCTTCAGAGTCTGTTAAACTGTCCTTGGGTTTGGGGTTTGTTTTTTTTTCAGAGGGAAGGATTTTGGGGAGCTTTAGCTTGAGATGGAAAGTCGTAGCTCACATAATGCACTCAGGTATTCGTCGTTGTCGGGACACAGTGTGAGGGCTTCCTCGTAGCACTCAATGGCTTTATGTTTCTCACCGTCCAGGTTATAAACGAGCCCAAGCGTGCCAAAATCTGCTGCGTTACCTGAACCTCTCCGAATTCTACATTCTAACAGCTTCATCAGGGCCTTTATGCACATATTTCTTGCATAAGACTCTTTTTCAATTTTCAGCCCTTCTAGGTAACACCTAATGGCTTCGGACTCCGATTTCCTATGAAAGAGCTGGAAATTGCCGTAATAGTAGTAGTACGTTTGTTTATCATCATAAGATAGAATACTTATGTCAAACGCTTTCTTAAATGTCTCTTCTGCTTCTTCATACCTCTTTCCTTCTGCATACACGTTTGCTAGGTCCTTATGGGCAGAAAAAAAGACTGTCTTTTGGTCGATAGCTATTTTAAGATGAAAAATGGCAAGTCGGATGAGCTCCTCCACTTGCGCTTGAGGTGGGTATTTCGTAGCCTTTTTCAAGCGCCACAGCTTTGCTTTGTAGCAGAGTCCCATTTGGTGGTGCAAAAAGGAAGATTTTGGGATCACTTCTAGGGCCTTTTTCAAAATCTCCAGTGCTTTGTCCAGCTCTCCTTTCCTTCTGTAAAATTTGGCAGCGTAGCGCTGGACATAAGGAAGATCCGGGTTTATCTGCATGGCTTCTTCGATGTACCTCTCCCCTTCATCCACTTGCTTTAAATCCTGAAGTTTTAACCCAAGTAATACCATGATGAAAGTATTCTTTGGATTCAGTTCCACTGCACGCTTCAGGGGCTGCAGGGACGGGCTTACATCTTGGCATCGTCTGCGAGAGAACTCTTCCAAGCGGTACATCACTATCGCGTAGCCGGCGTTGAATCTGGGGTTAGCAGGCTCATTCCTCAGAGCAGTTCCGAAGCAATCCTTGGCTCTCTCGTAGTATTTCTCCCCAAACTTCAGCAACGCCCACCCCTGCTCAGCGTAGATCTCTGGAAGCTGAATCTTGCCTTGAGCACCGCTTGAAAGGTTTTTGCAGCTGTTCTCCACTTTGCTGATGTAAGTCTGAGCTTCTTCGTATCGCTTCATGTGGTAATAGGTCCAGGCATAGTTCCCCCAGGTGACAAGAATTCTCCAGTCAAATCCATCGGGATTATTTTTTTGAGCTGCTTCTTCAGCTTTTTGGAGATTTCTCAGGGCTTCCTCATTTGAACCCTTGAGGTGGCATACGTAGGATAGCAGATTGTAATTTGTGATGTTGGATTCCGCGAAGAACTCCACCTGATTTTCTGTGGTTTCTTCAAGGTGATTGAGATCCACATCCTGCTTCAGCAAAGCCCATGTGAAGTGACATTCGAGCTTCAGCAGGGAGCTCTTCAAGGAGTTCATGGAAATGGTACTAGAAGAAACCAAAGCAAAACATACTTATATTCACTTATACCTCACGGGCCTTTTGCTGCTCTTGCTTTTAAGCCAGGCGTGATGTACTTCAGAAGAAGGCAATACCTCACCTGGTGCCACCTGCCAATAACACTTCAAACAATCCAAAGTGGTGGGAAGCCACTGGCCTAAGGAGCTGAACAGTTATTTTGGTAATTCTCATAGCACATAACTCACATAACAACGGTGTCACAGGAGGGTGGGTCTCTGGTAGAGCGGGCAAAGTTCTTCTGGGGCTCAGGAACCTGTTTCCTGCTCTCTGAACAACTGCTGGAGCCTTCCCAGAAGAGGTAAGCAAATAACAAAACTTCCCCCAGAATACAGAGGAGGTGATACAATGTCCTTCTCACGTCTTTGTGTGTTTTATAGTTTGGATGATAAGCTTCATTTTGCATTTCTTGTGTTTGTAAATCGTTGTTTGATAGATCATAGCACCGTTTTTATGATTATACCAACGTATCCCTCGTTTCCTTGCCATCGCTCCCCTCCCCAGACATCCCATAAGGTCTCTTGGATCCTCAAATGCTTTTCCTCACATCCCTTAAGGTGTGCCGTGTCCCTAGGCAGGGATCCCCATCCCCGTGGGGCTCAGAGCTCATGTCCCTGAACCTGCCCTTGTGTCTCTGAGCTCCTCCGTGTCCCTGGGGATGGGGCGATGGCTTTGGGGATGGGGTGATGGCTTTGGGGATGGGGTGATGGCTTGGGAACAGCTTAGGAGTAGCCAGGGCAGGGTGGCATTTGGGTTCCCCCTCCTCCCCGTGCCCCGGCATGGGTCTGCAGAGCAGCTTCTAGCACACAACGAGAAACTACCAGCGGAGGGTAACTGAGGAAAAGACATTTGTGGAAAATGAATATTGGTGAATGTCCCAGAACCAGATTTGTGCTGCAAACCACCAGCTCTGCTCACAGGGACTGGCCCTTTTGAGAGAAGCCACAACATCACAGTATTCAATAGCACCTGCAGTATATTTTGATTCTCCTTGCAAACATTCTCTAAAATACCTTCTGCTGTTTGGATCCCCGAAGTCCCTAATTGTTTCCATTTGTGTAAAGAAATTTACACTGTAAATAATAAGCATTATTTACCTTATAAGCACACAGTTACATTGTGTAAATAATAAGCATNAGCTTTTAGCACACAACGAGAAACTACCAGCGGAGGGTAATTGAGGAAAAGACATTTGTGGAAAATGAATATTGGTGAATGTCCCAGAACCAGATTTGTG
>VXBW01001985.1:6565-19117 GCA_013400375.1 Thinocorus orbignyianus | reverse complement strand
CTTTCAGAGACCGAGTTGCTCTTACCTCATGGTTTTCCTTCCCAGCTCACTTGCCTTGAGGTAAGTTGGGAGCCCGAGGAGTGCTGCTCAGCATCCTTACGTGCTTTTATCTCTCCCAGCCCTCACGTCAGCAGTGAGACACCTAACGGGAACCCAAAAGCGAAACTTCAGCTGTGCCTGAGTCTGCAGGAGAAGCTGGAGCAGCCACCAGGCGGGGAATAGAAAATAGAAACCTCGGAGTCAATAAGTTTGCTCTTTTATTTTTTTTCCCCTTGTTCCTCTTTCCAGCCTGGCTCGGATTTGTGCGCTGCGCTGCGCTGTGCTGTGCTGCGGGGAATGTGGCAGCAGCTCCTCAGAGCTCCCACTGTTTGCTCTGCTCAAATCCAGAGGCATCTATGGATAAGGAGAATATTTTGGGCTGCCCGGGTTGTCACGCAGGGGCCGGGGGGGGTCGTTTCCCCCTGAAAATCTTCGTGTAGTTTCACCCCGCGCTTCAGGCTGCCGTTTTATTGAGGCTGTGTCACCCCCGTAACGCTCCCGCATCCCGTGCCTCCGCATCACGGGGTCCCTGCTGTCATTCCAGCCCTGCATTTCTCCACGCCGTGGTGTTGTGTAAAGACCCCCCAGCATCTCACCCCACCGGGAACAACCCCCTGCTGCCTTTTCCTCCCTGGAACCGCAGCTAGATTCCGCAACGATAAACGGAAGTAAAACAGCCGAGATGCCAGGCAGTCGGTTCTTGAAACTGCCGTCAGGCTCCTGCCAAACCACACAAAGGTGTGGGCAGCTCAAGGGGGTCCCCAGGGGTCCTGAGGCCACGCAAACTCAGTGCAGAGCTGATCGCCGGCTGCCAGCTGCAACGCCGTGTCCTGGGGATACGCATCAGCCAGGAGACGGGGCACGGGCCAAGAAGCGGGGTGCCTGCGGGCATAAACAACTCACTGATGAGTAATTTAGAAACGAAAACGAAACCAGATGCAGACCTGGCTTAATAAAATTGATTTTACAGGTAACAAAGGGAGCAAAGAATAAGTACCTAATGCATGACAACGGCAGTATGTATAGGAAATTCAGGCGTAACCTGAAGCTGCAAACCAGAGAGGAAAAGGAAAGGTATAAAAGTGCCCCAGCAAACCTAAAAATGACCCAAAGTGGATCCTGGGGAGAGAAAGAAGCGGCCACCACCATTAGCGTCACGTTGCTCCTGAGGAAGGATGCCAGTGGCTGATGGCTGTTGGTGTTCTTCTCTCCCACAGCCTGGAGCTGCTCATCCCAGTGCCCAGAAGAGCCACCTCCAAGGGAAGGAATGGAAACTCGGAAGTGTCCAGGTGCCCACCCTTACCTTTGGGGGATTGTGGTGTTGGTTTTTTTTGGTTTTGGATATATTTTTTTTTGAGCTGATGTTTCAGAGCTCAGCACAAGCTGGCAGCACACTGGCAGCCCCACCCTGGGCTGCATCAAGAGAAGCATGACCAGCGTGAAATCCCACCTGGAGCACTGTGTCCAGCTCTGGAGTCCTCAACATAGAAAGGACATGGACTTGGTGGAACAGGTCCAGAAGAGACCATGGAGATGCTCAGAGGGATGGAGACCTTCTGCTGTGAGGACAGGCTGAGAGAGCTGGGGCTGTTCAGCCTGGAGAAGAGAAGGCTCCGGGGAGACCTTGGAACATCCTTCCAGGATCTGAAGGGAGCTCCAGGAGAGCTGGAGAGGGACTCTTGGTCAGGAAGTCCAGTGACAGGACGAGGGGGAATGGTTTTAAATTGGAAGAGGGGAGATTGAGATGAGATCTTAGGAAGAAGTTCTTTGCTGTGAGGGTGGTGAGGCACTGGAACAGGTTGCCCAGAGAAGCTGTGGCTGCTCCATCCCTGGAGGGGTTCAAGGCCAGGCTGGATGGGGCTTGGAGCAACCTGGTGTGGTGGGAGGTGTTCCTGCCCAGGGCAGCGGGATGGAACTTGATGATCTTGAAGGTCCCTTCCAACTCTAGCCATTCTATAATTCTGCAATTCTATAAAGATTAATGCAGCTGCTGCTCAGGGCAGCATGCAACACTCATAAGTGGTGAAAAGAGGCCATGAATTGGGAAGGAAAAGGGTGAATTAAGGAATAAGGCTGAAGAATGGTTTGAAGGTTTGCTTGACATAACTAGGCCGCTCTTGGTGTAAGTATGAGTTTGCAAATATTGCGAGTTTTTGTTTTTCTGACTTAGCTGACCACAAACAGGGGCCTACCCCACTGCAGGGGTATGGTAAGTAGCAGGACAGCTGTTTTTAGACACGTGTGCATGTAATCTTGGAGAAGGAACTTATCTCTGAAGAACAAGGGGGTTCCGAGAGGGTGGTAGGATATGGTAATGAATTATCGGAAAATAATGAATATATTAATTAGCTCCCCAAATTAGCATGAATATGTATGAATAACGTGCATATATGTTGTTAAACTAACTTTACCTGAGAGGCACATTTGGAGGAGCGATCCCCTGTGCGTCCAGCACTGCAGTAAAGAATCCCTGCTTAATAGTCACCCCAACTATTGAGTCCTGATTTCACCTTTCATGACAACAAGGGGTTAGGGTGTCTACACAGATTCGTGTATTTCATGGAAAATAAAGGTTGCAGGTGGTTGCAGAGAGCTGTATTTAAAAGCTTTCTGCAAGGCCAGGCTGAAATGTGAACGCTAATGAGTTACTCTGCTACCAAGTGCCTACGGGTTTCTGGTCTCTGCTCCTGTCCATGTACCAGAACAGGGAATGGCTTCAAAATCTTCCAGTCGTTTTAGGGAGAACACTTGTCCCTGTCCCTTTCCTTGGAGCTGAAACAGACAATGTGCTGAGGAAGGATTCTCCTCTGGCATCGTTAGCCCAGCCAAGTGCAGTTTTCATTATTAAAATGATGCAAATGAAGCGTACATTAGTAACTGACAGCATCACTCTACATAGCCTATTTTGTCCTGGTTTCAGTTTAGCCCAGTTTAGCATGTAATTACTGTGTCTGACAGCAGCAGTTGTGGCATTTTATAACTTGGGTTTTCCTCTAGGCGGGAAGAGTACCTTGTAATTAGCTTGACAGAAACCCCAAGCAAACCACTGAGCAGTATTTGTGCTACCCGAGTTCTTCAAAACCAAATAACCCCCAAAAAACAGGATCTAGAGGGTTGCGCGGTGTCGCCTTGTGTGGAGCCATGTATCCGTGGATCAAAACGAGGGGATGTTATGAAAGCTTTGGTGATTTTGAAATGGAAATCTTAAGTGCTTTTTAAACAAATGGCAACGTCTCTGTTCTCCACAGGCTCCTGCTCTGCCACTGTGTATTTTATATCAGGTTTCTGTCTTCTGCTGAGGACGTTGCCGCGGACCTGGGACTTCGTGACGTGAATATTTATGCCGTAGGACTGAATTCGGTCCAAGTTTTCGCAAGCGGGGCCACGCGTCCCCTGACCACAGGCACACTCCTCTGGGAAATTAAACATGCGAGGCGGTGCCAATTAGTTGCTTCACAGCGTGGACTTAACTGTGTCCAGCTCTGGAGTCCTCAACATCAGAAGGACGCTGGAGCGGGGCCGGAGAAAGCCATGGAGATGCTGGGAGGACAGGCTGGGAGAGTTGGGGGGTTCAACCTGGAGAAGGCTCCAGGGAGCCTTAAAAAAGGGGCCTTTAGGGGACTTTTTAGGGGCTTTTAGGGACTGGAAGGGGCTCTAAGGTCTCCCCGGAGCCTTACTCGATGGGCTTTTAGGGACTGGAAGAGGCTCTGAGGTCTCTCCTGAACCTTCTCTTCCAGGAAAGCTGGGGAGGGACTCTTGATGAGGATGGGGAGCCCTAGGACAAGGGGAAAGGGTTTGATACTGGAAGAGGGAAGATGAGATTAGATATGGGGAAGAACTTTGCTGGAAGGGGGGTGAGAGCCTGGAAGAGGCTGNAGGCTGCCCAGAGAAGCTGTGCCTGCCCCATCCCTGGAGGGGTTCAAAACCAGGCTGGATGGGGCTTGGAGCAACCAGATGTGGTGGGAGATATCCCTCCCCAGGACACTGGGTGGGCTTTCAGGTCCCTTCCACCCTCATTCCTCGATTCTATGAAGACAGAGCACGTCTGCAAATCCAAATCCGGCTGGAATTTCACCCCGTTAGCATCAGATTTGATGGATTCAGGCCCCCACGGCGGGCCGCCCCCTCCATGAGGGGGGGTCCCCGGGGGCTGCGGGACCGGGGGGGAGCCAGGACACAAACCCCACTTTCTCAGGGGCAGCCCTGCCAGGTACAACCGGAGAATCGCTGAATCACCCCGGCTCCGGAGGCCACCGACCCCCGGGGCCTGCTCGGCCGCCACCCCCTGGCCCGAGGTGGGGCCTAGGCGGGCCTGGCCGCCGCCGATAGGCCGCGCTGCAATGGCCTGAGGGGCGCCGCCGGCCCAGCGCCCTCCTCCCTTCGTGGTGGCGGCTTCTTCTCCCTCAGAGAAGGCGGGACGTCTATTCCTCCTTCCCTCCCTGCCGGGTGGGGCTCTGCCGGGCCGCCCTCAGCGGTCAGGGCCGCCCTCAGCGTTCAAGGCCGCGCGTACACACCCCGGCCGCCCTCCTACCCTCCCTCACAGGCTGCGGGCCGCCCTCTTTCCCTCCCTCCTTCCCTCAGAGGCTGAGGGCCGCCACTGCTTGACAGAACGGTGGTCTCCTCCTTCATCCTCGCCCCTCTCAGCCTTGGCAGCCACCCTCCCTCCTCACGGAGCCGGCTGGTTCGGCTCCGCAAGGCCCAGGATGCGGGGCCTGCTAGTGGCCGCTCTCCTGCTGCTGCTGAGCGTCGCCGCTTCGGGCGGCTTCAGGAGGAATGTGGACCCCGAAACCAACATGAATATCGTGAGTGGAGCGGCGGGGAGGCAGGGAGAGGTGTCCCCCGGCTGTCACCGGGGCCGTGAGGAGGGGAACGGGAGGGTCCCGGTGCCCCCCGGGAGACGCCGGGCTCGGTGCAGCCTCTGCTCCCTTCTCTTCCCCACAGCTCCTCTTTGGTGCCGGTGGTTCATCCCCCTCATGTGTTTTCTCATCCAGATCTGCTGTTTTTTTGCTGTTTATTGCTGTTTTTTGCCAGTTCTTGGCGGTTAGAAGCGAGCGCGCCTCGGTGCTGCTGGAGGATGCTCCCGGCTTCTCCCCCGCAGCTGCCCTTCCTTCCTTTTGGCATTTATTCTCTTAACTTTATTCTCCTTCTCCCGTAATTGCATCTCCAGAGGGTATTTGCTATCAGTAACCGGTATTAGTTGTCCCTTCCTCTGCCCCGTCTGAAACGGGTTGCTTATTTCTTTTTCCACAGGTGCGAGAGGGTGTTTCTCCCTAGAAGTCCTTCAGATCTGTAAGAAAAATCATCTGTAAATGATGAAAAATCATCAGTAATTGTAAGGAAAGTCATTGGTATCATCTAAATATCGTTTGGAGGACTGAACGTAGTCATTTAGTCTTAAGGGTAATAGCATTTGCTTAAGATCGTTGTGGAATGTTAATGTTGCTATGGGTGATTAAAGATGTATTTAAAAGGGATAGTGCATTTAATTAAATGCTTGTCTCCTCCTTGCCCAGCAGCTGGAGAGTGGAACTCCCAGCGTGTCTTGTCATTTCTTACCTTTTCTCAAGTCAGGGTTGGTGTCATAAAACCAATGAAACAGCAAATTTTTAATGGAGTTATATCAAATATGAAAAGCCATGAAACAGCATGTCCCAGTGGAGTTATATCAAGTGAAAATAACATAAAGCCTGACACCTAAGAGATGGGAGATGAACCTCTTAATGAAATCATAATATAAACAAGCATGGGTTTTTTTTTCTCTAATTACTATTTTCTTGTTTGGCTTGTCAGCAAAGTCACTTAAAAGCTGTGCAGCAGAATAAGGTTTGAGAAGGAGAGTGAGTATGAAACGGCCTGTGGAACCGAGAGCTGAGGTGACCATGTCAGCAGCTCGCACAGGTGAAGAGTGTGCCCTTCGCGTATGAAAGCTGCTGAGTTCATGGTTCATCACCTAAGAGTGATTATGTCCTCTGTGTAATGGAGAATTCGGTGTAAAGTTAGCATATAAATCTGAAATGTTTTTAAAGAAGCCTTTCCCCTGGGGAGCGGTGAGCTCTTCCCTCCTTCTGCTGCGGCACCAGTGGCTTTTTGCTGTCCTGGCTTGTTGCTGCAAAGCTCTGCTTTCCTTGAGAGCACACGGCCGTGTTGGTTTTTCTCTGCCAAATCTGTGTCTAGGTGTGGTGACCTGTTACTGTAATCTTCTTTTCACCACTTTAGTCCCTTTTCTCACTGTAAGTGGGGTGCAAGTAACTCTGGCAGGAGCCCTGAGTGCTCTGCAGGTGTTACTGAGCGGAGGAGGCTGGCACTGACTCCAAGGCGGTTCCTTTTCTTCCTTCAGAGTCAAATTATTACCTTCAGGGGATACCCAAGTGAGGAGTATGAGGTGACGACAGAGGACGGGTATATCCTTTCTGTGAACAGAATTCCTTACGGGAGAAAAGGCCCTGGGAGGAGCAGAGGTAAGATTTATGGCTGCTTGGAAAAATGGGAAGTCGTGAAAAAGCTCTTTGTTTTATAAAACTTCTTCTCCTGTAATAATCCAGGAAAGGATGAAAGACTGCATGACCTATGCAGTTAAAACAGCTTATTGGTGAATGTTTTGGCCAAAATGGATTGGGTTTGTGTAGAGCGACTTGAGCAAAGGAAGGGAGAAGGAGATAGAAAGCTCTGTTTTCCTGCCATTGCCTTCTTGTGATGTTCATACAAGCCCTTCGTTGTTTGGTTTCATGAGGGGCTGAGAGACCTGGATTTTCTAGGGAGTAGAAAATAAGGGTTGAGATTTGTTGTTTGTTTGGGTTTTTTTAAGTAATACAGTCCTTTGAGAAGAGATGGTTGTAACGTTGTTGGGCTATTTCAAGCCCCATTTTTAAAAAATGTTTCTTTATAACAAATAAGCTTGTTAAAAACAGAAGAAGGGGCAGGTCACACCCCTCTTTTGGTGTAATAGAGCTAAGCTACAGGAGTTACCACTAGAATGTTCACAAAATAATCACTGCCTGATTTCTGCATAAAACAGGAATGAATTTCAACCCCTCTGATGCTCCCTTTGTGGTGAGGCAGAAGCCAAACCAGAACTGCCCACTGTTGGGGTGTCATATTTTACTGCTTAAATGGTAGGTTGAAGAATATAGTAAAGTAAAATCATAGAATCACAGAATGGTTAGAGTTGGAAGGGACCTTCAAGATCATCCAGTTCCAACCCCCCTGCCCTGGGCAGGGACACCTCCTACCAGCCCAGGTTGCTCCAAGCCCCATCCAGCCTGGTCTTCAAATTATCATCTTTTGTGGGGGCATTAAGCTGCTGTTTAGTTGGTGAAAAACCTTTGTTCCCCTTCTAGGGTATCGTCTCCTATTGTTTCTAGTGTGACTTAGCTAATACAGGTTGCAGTTGCAGTGGTGGCAGAAACATGGAAACTCTTACTTAATGCAGTGTGTTTGATGACCTGTGGTTTCTCTTTGATTTTTTTTGTACAATATATTTAAAAATAGATTGAGGTGTTCAGGTGAGGAGGTGATGAGAGGAAGGGTAGGGGGAATGTAAGGTGAAACTTACAGGAGCGGTACTGGCAAAGGGGGTTTTTGCAAAGGCTGGATGATGGAGTGCTTTAAAAATGGGACAGATATGTGTGGGAGAGGAGAGATGTGAAGCTTTTGACTTGCTGGCCTCGTACACCATGTGGAATTGATGATGTATTTGAGCAGTGATGGCTGAATTTGATACCAGTCTTGCCCCCACCCCTTATAAAGGATCCTGCAGACAAGTCACATGCCTGCAACAGTAGCCTGTTTGCATGGAAACTCTACCTTTTCTAAAGCCTGTCTCAGAACCTTTTGGGCTGAAAAAACCCAGGGTGAGAGGTTGAAAACATGGAGCTCACCATAGAAATTGTCCAAAACCTGTGCTAAACCCCTCTCCTCTGCCCAAGGCCAAGCAGCCTGGCTGTATCTGTTGGTTTTGTGTGAGTTGGGGTGTTTGCACTGTCCGTCACCCCATACAAGGTGGGTGTGTTTGATCAGTGTGTGGACGAGGCCGGTCACACCTGGCAGGTGCCTTTGTACTTAAAAATTTTGGAGAAACCTCCAGGAAAAGGCCAGGCTGCCCTTGTACCTGTTGATTTTGTCCAGTCCTTCATCGATGACATAAGCAAACACAAGTTTCCTGACCTGGGGGAATTCTCCGCATTCCCCTTTGGCACACCCTCGACCCCAAGTTCATGTTTTGCAAAGCGCTTTTATTTTAAAAACAGGGATTAGTGAGCACACTTGGGGAAGTATGATCTCCTGGAAGAATGACAGTTTCAAAGTTCATGTTGATTTTTAAGTTTTTATAGACTTGGTATCTTTCCTCGGCAAGATACCAACGATGTGTCACTGCTGACTTAGCGTATGTATGCCATAATTATTCTTTTGCAATACCTACATGATGTGAGCAGGATCCCTTGGAATTATGTGGCACATGATGTTTTGGAACAAAACCTGCAGTTCTTCAGCTGAAAAAAAGAAAAAGAGGCGGAGAGGGAGGAAAATATCCAGAGAACATCAATGATTTTTGGTTTTAGTATTAACTAAAAATCTAAACCAACTTCACAGCCTGGCTGAGAAGGGCAGGGAAGCCCTTCCTGGGGGTGCAGTGGAGAGAGCAAAAAGTTCTCTAGCAGAAAGGGTAGTTTAAGGACCTGCCTTTCTTATTTATTTCTCTGGGGATTTTAGGATCAGGGGTGATACAGAATTATTATTGTTCAAGTTGGTTTGTCACATGGTTGTGCAGTTCACGTGCAGATCTGGTGACTGTTTGGTGAAGTGAAACAGGAACCGGCAGAAATTGGAGGCTGAGAGGGGAACAGAATTAAAGCATTAAGGCAGTTAATCAGTTTTCCCCTCCCCGTGTTATGAAATGTGCAAGTCACAGCTTGAGAAGATCCCGTTCTTGAAAAAAAACCACAACAGAAGTTGCTTGATCCGAGGTTTTCATCATAGTATCATAGAATCCTAGAATGGTCAGAGTTGGAAGGGACCTTAAAGATCATCAAGTTCCAACCCCCCTGCCATGGGCAGNAGCAGAGGGGGAGAATCCCCTCCCTGGCCCTGCTGCTCACGCTTCTTTTGCTGCAGCCCAGGATACGGTTGGTTTCTGGGCTGCCAGCGCGCACTGCCGGCTCATGTTGAGTTTCTCATCCAGGAGCACTCCCAAGTCCTTCTCCTCAGGGCTGCTCTCCAGCCATTCTCTGCCCAACCTGTATTTGTGCCTGGGATTTCATCACTGAAAACAAATTTTGTGTCAGGCTTGAAAATCTTGCAGGCTGTTCAGATGGCGATGAGTATCACTGCAGTGGAGTAAGGAGTGCTTTGCTCTGGTTGCAGGGACAGTGTGCCACTGTGGGGGTTCTTTTTTTTAATAAAAAGGAAAAAGCAGGCACTGAAAAGGTTCCTTATTGCAGATACAAAGGTTGCTGGGAGGGAGGAATATCACTAATTTGGGCGTTGGAACTTGCAGAAAACATTTCTGGATGTGACCCGGACTGGAGGGTATAGGTGACTGAGAGTTGTGATTTGGCTGTTTCAGCTGAAAGATCCAGGTCTCTGAAGGATCAATGGAGGAAGCATTGCGTGAGGTTAGTGCCGTGGTGGAAGGATGTGTCGTCAGAGGAGGTGAATTCCTGAGTAATCTCTGGCATTGAGCTAAATTTACCACCTTATCAGATTTCAGTTATTAAAGCAAAAAAACCCCTACCCTGAGCACCTGTGCTACTGCAGACAGGTTTTGGGATTCTCTGAAGGTCATGTTCCTCCTAAAGGATTACCTGTTGATTTACTTTCTTTGTGTAGAAGCAGGAACCTTCAATTTTAAAAAAAAATCTACATTCTACAGAAAGGTGTCGCTTCCCTTTTCAGAAGGAGGAAGTCAGGAGAGAGGCTTTCTGTCTTCCACCTGGGTCTTCACTGTGGTTCTTCTAACTACTTAAGTCAGGAGGAGAAAGTCCTTTGAAACTGCCAGGTGCTGCCAGGATTTGGGGAGTGGAAGGGAGATAATATCAGTGCCAGCTGCAGGGATTTCTACTGCTCAGGACCCTGGTTTGGGATTGTCTTAACTGGAAAAGAAAGATGTCAGTGGCAAGTAAATGTGGCAGGGTGAGACCCATAATCAGTGCAGCTGCCTCTGTTTTTGGGCCACTTTGTTGAGTGGTGTTTTTCCTTGAAACAGCTATAAGGGCTGTCTGTATTTTTCTTGCAGCTCCCGCTTTTTTTCCTGTGTGCTTATTGCACGTTTGCTGCCAGTTTTGGACTTCAAGGAATCTCTTGCTCTAGTTCAGAAACCAATAAGTTGCTGCTTTAAAATTCCTAACGGCAGAAAGTTGTTTCTTTGCAGAAATGGGATTCCCCAGCAGCCTGAGCATTAACCAGACTGCTAATTTTAGTAGATTAAATATTCAAAGTGCCAATCTAAAGCAGGCTTTTAATAACTCACTTGAATTATTCCCAGGCGTTCAGTTCCAGATGAGGAGGGAGCTGTGATGAACGTGTTTCTTTTCCAGGCCCCAGGCCTGCTGTGTTTCTGCAGCACGGATTGCTTGCCGATGCCAGCAACTGGATCACAAACCTGGATTACAACAGCCTGGGCTTCATGCTGGCAGATGCTGGCTATGATGTGTGGCTGGGAAACAGCAGAGGGAACACCTGGTCCAGGAAACACACGCATTTCACCGTGAAGCAAGAAGAATTCTGGGTTTTCAGGTACCTTCCTCTCACGAGAAAAGTTACGGCTTCTACGTGCCCTTCTTGGTCTGGTCGCCCATCTTCTCTGTGAATGTTTTCCTCCTGGTTCCACACTATCACATGTGTAGGGGTGGTAAAGGGGGGTTCTGTGGTCCCTGTGGTGTCCTGTTTTCTCTGTATCCAGAGAACTGATCCCCCGTGCAGAAAAGCTCTGTGCTGTTCCATGCTGATAACTTCACTCACAAGGGACTTGTTGTCTTTGCTTCCTAGCTTTGATGAAATGGCCAAGTATGACATTCCGGCCTCGGTGGACTTTATTCTGAAGAAGACTGGCCAGGAACAAGTGTTTTACATTGGCCATTCACAGGGCACCACAATGGGTACGTGAGGAATATCTTTGTTAGAATTTATTGTATTTGAAATGATACCAAGTTCCACGGCTGGGGTTTAATGATGCAAAACCAGGGTTTTTTGAAATCTCCTTCTGGTTTTTAGCTTCTTCCTCAAATATTCATCAACGTTCCGAAGAAAACACTTAACCTGTCTGTGTTTACTTGAAGGGGAAGCTGTTGAAATGATAAATTGTGGTTGCAGTACAGTTTCTATTAAAGTAAATCACTGAACTCTGCATCAGAATCATCTGACACGTAGAATAGAGTCCTGTTCATGTAGGGTCTGCCCCAGGTGCTTTTAGACCAGTAGATAGAAAGAGGTGGAAGAGTGTTGGGCTAGTTAGCAAAAACTTGTTTTTCAGGAAAAAACCCTAAATCCTTCTGATTTGCCTCATTTAATTTCTGTTCCATAGTAAGTGGGCTAGTTTAAAATACCTGAACTGGTCCTAGAGACAGCAATCAAATTACTGATCTAAAAATGCTTTGCACACTCAAAATACCTTAAATAGAATCACTGCCAGGTAAAATTCTCATTGACTTGTGTCAGTGACATTTGTTAATTGTTCTCATCTTATTTACAGCTTTCATTGCTTTTTCAACTTTGCCACAGCTGGCTAAGAAAATCAAGCTGTTCTTTGCCTTGGCACCAGTAGCCACAGTCAAGTTTGCCACCAGCCCTCTGGTGAAGCTGGGAGTGTTTCCTGACTTGCTGCTCAAGGTTTGTATTTCAGTGGAAGTGTTTTGGGCCAAATAAGGATTTTCAGCCTTTTCTGGTGGAAATGAGAGAATGTTAACAGCTGTGATTAGCTTAATTAGCTTAACATGTTTAACAAGGATGCTGGGCTGGTTTTTCCCTAATAATGCAGCAAGCAGTGGCTTTTCTGGCTTTACTGCTATTTAATGAGGCAATTTGCATCAGTTTAAAGTAATATTTTACAATTGCAATTAATAGATGGAATAAAATGATGGTTTTCCATGTATGTGTTTCCAGAATTTACGCAACTGAAGTCCCATGATGAATTCAGTAGTTGGTCTGTTTTAGCAGGGCCATGTGACAGCTTCATGCAGAACACTTTTGCTGTTGTGGTGAACTTTAACAGATTTGTTTCACAATTAACCATTTAGAATTAGAAGAGGATCCTTCGGGAGGGTGATTAAGAACCGCAGCTTTATTTAGCTGCCCTGACTCATCCCCTGGAGGAGTTCACCTTTCCCCAGAAACATCAAAGGGAATGTGACATCCTGAGCACCCTCCTCTGGGTCATTTTTAACCAAAGCTTTTCTTTCTGCTGCTGGTGGAGATTCCCACCCAGGGCTGTTTGTTCTGGGATAAAGACTTACCCGGTCATAGAATCCTAGAATGGTCAGAGTTGGAAGGGACCTTAAAGATCATCAAGTTCCAACCCCC
>VXBW01001982.1:440858-471498 GCA_013400375.1 Thinocorus orbignyianus | reverse complement strand
GTTCCTCCTGTTTATTGCCCATATTACGTGCATTTGTATAAATGTTTGTTAGTTTCTAAAAAATGGTTTGTTAGTTTCTAAAAGATGGGAGATGTCATGACCTCCCTGGAAAACATCTGCTACTGCTTGGTTACCCTCACAGTGAAAAAGTGTTTCTTCATGTTTGCAGGGAGCCCCCGTGTTCCTGTTTATATCTATTGTCTCTGGTCCTGTCACTCCCTATCACTGAATAAAGCCTGGCTCCATCCTTTTTGCATCCTTCCTTCTGGGGCTTATATACATTGATAAGGTACCTCCCTGAGCTTTCTCTTCTCCAGGCTACACACATCCAGCTCTCCCAGCCTTTCCTGCTCTGGTCTTGTAATCATCTTCATGGCTCTTCATTGGACTCTCCAGTACATCCTTATCTCTCTTGTACCTGGGAACACAGCACTGGACATATTTCTCCAAGTGTGGCCTCACCAGCGTGCAGTAAAGAGTTGGAATCATCTCTCTTGACCTACTGGCAACACTAAGAACATTAATCAGTGAGAGTGTATCATTTGTATCATAATCACAGCAAGAAAACTATATCTCTAACTCGTAAGGATCAAAAGTCCTGGTTTTGCTTTTTCCTAAATCCTGTGTTCTTCCTTTTCTCATCCTAAATTTTAGCAGTAGCTTTCTGAAAGTACATAGCATTTATAGGCACAATTAATAAAATATATGTACTGGAAATATAATCCCAGTTTTGGATTTAACTCTTAACAATTCTATAACCCAAAGTCATGAATTGCATGTAAATATTTAATTATGCACATTTAATTGGGCTAGGAATATGATTTTCTCTGATGTAGATTTATGAAATTGACTGTAAAAAGGGGTGCTACTTGGCTATCATTCCCATTTTATGGCAGAGTATAAGGTATTGTCAGTATCTTAATATATTGAATATTATTAATGTTTAATTGGAGTGTATAACTTTTTTATTAGAACTTTTCCTTGAATAATTGCTTCAAATTAAATTTAAATTTTTAAAATATGATAGTGCTATGGACATTTCAATTTCTCAGAATATTGTTAAAAGGAAAGATAGGAGTAGAGAGATATATTGGAGATCTAGCATTCACCGACATAGTGGAAGAAGAAACATGACTTTCAAAGAGTCAGTGTTAACTGCTTCCTATGTTTTACATGAAGTAGATTATTGAAAAAGAAAAAGAAAAAGAAAAAGGAAAAGAAAAAGAAAAAGGAAAAGAAAAAGGAAAAGAAAAAGGAAAAGAAAAAGGAAAAGGAAAAGGAAAAGGAAAAGAAAAAGGAAAAGAAAAAGGAAAAGGAAAAGAAAAAGAAAAAGAAAAAGAAAAAGAAAAAGAAAAAGAAAAAGAAAAAGAAAAAGAAAAAGAAAAAGAAAAAGAAAAAGAAAAAGAAAAAGAAAAAGAAAAAGAAAAAGAAAAAGAAAAAGAAAAAGAAAAAGAAAAAGAAAAAGAAAAAGAAAAAGAAAAAGAAAAAGAAAAAGAAAAAGAAAAAGAAAAAGAAAAAGAAAAAGAAAAAGAAAAAGAAAAAGAAAAAGAAAAAGAAAAAGAAAAAGAAAAAGAAAAAGAAAAAGAAAAAGAAAAAGAAAAAGAAAAAGAAAAAGAAAAAGAAAAAGAAAAAGAAAAAGAAAAAGAAAAAGAAAAAGAAAAAGAAAAAGAAAAAGAAAAAGAAAAAGAAAAAGAAAAAGAAAAAGAAAAAGAAAAAGAAAAAGAAAAAGAAAAAGAAAAAGAAAAAGAAAAAGAAAAAGAAAAAGAAAAAGAAAAAGAAAAAGAAAAAGAAAAAGAAAAAGAAAAAGAAAAAGAAAAAGAAAAAGAAAAAGAAAAAGAAAAAGAAAAAGAAAAAGAAAAAGAAAAAGAAAAAGAAAAAGAAAAAGAAAAAGAAAAAGAAAAAGAAAAAGAAAAAGAAAAAGAAAAAGAAAAAGAAAACCCACCAAGCAAATACAGAATATATGAAATAAGCAGACAGTATCACCTGGTGGACAGTTCCATTTATGAACACCAGCAGCATAGAGGCCAACCTTCTTACACCAAGAGCCTTCTGACAAGGGCTACCTCCAACCACCATGCTTCAGGAAGATGGAAAAGAAAGAGTGTGCTGGAAGAGGGGCCTTGGCAAGCCCCCCGGAGTATGTTCAGAGCTACTGAGAGGGCCCCTACCATGTGCTATGATGGGCTTTGCTGCCTGAAAAGCCCTTGCTGCAGCACGTGCCCTGTGCTGAACTCCTCAGCGTCTCAGCTTGAACTGTCCCTGACCAGGAAGTCACAGGATGTTTGCTTGGTCTGAGCAGCTGAAACCTCTGAAGCAGTGCTAGTACAGAAGTTCCTTCATCAGCTGCTTCTGTGCCTGGACAGTATTTTTTCACCCTAGATCTGCCGACCTCACAAATACTGAGATAAGCTCATTAATTTGCTTAAAGTAAGGTGATTACCAAAATGGTTTGATTTAGCATTAGTAACTTCTTGTAATCTCAACACTTTTCTCACTGCATCTGCCGGGTAGGATTGGGCTTTTCTGAACTGCCCCACTACTTTAAAGTCAAAACATCACCTGTTAAAGATTTTTGCTAGAGGAGATAGACAAAATTTGTTATAGCTTAAACTAACTACACTACCAGTGGGGAGCCACAGCTTAAGTCAGAATTCATCTGCTGCTAAATCCAGCCCCTCCCTTCCACTTACTGAAGCAGCCTGCATAGACCTAGTGTGGTTTCACAGCACACACCAGCACTCCTTGCTGCACGGACATGCAGATACCTGAACTACTTTTAAATAAATAAAAAATCATATGGGTAGGAGAAGGCATACTGCCACATTATAACAGAGCTCCGCATGGATTAATTTTACTCAAGACTGCTGATGCAGAACACAGTGCTACTGCAACCAGTTTGCTTCCAGCACTTGGCCTCCTTCATTTACAGCTTGGCTTGGTTAGTTTTTATACCACACCAGAATATGGCCCTGGAGACCAACATTTACAGTGTAGAGTTCCTTTTGCTCTCATTATGCCTCTGCATAATACATGTGAAGGACTAAGCAGAAGCATTAATGGCTTGGAGCTCTGGCCCTGAGGAACAGGAACAGGGACCTGCTGCTTGGTGACTGAGGAGGGACCTTACCCAGCCCTCCTCCCTCTGCTGAAACCACCCCCAGGGGAGCCCAGGTTATCACAAGGTGGAAACGTAGTTCCAAAAATGTGTGCTTCTGAAATGTTGTGTGGTTGGCAGGGTTGGGGTTTTTTATATTTGTTTTGGTTTAAATCACGGAAAGCTGTTGGGGTTGCAGTGTGTCCCATCAATCAGCACACCACGCAGTGTCTATATTAAACATGCTACCGAGTCCCATCAGGAGCATGAAATTTCCGATGACAGAAGATAAGAAAATATTCTGCAGGTTTTGTTAAACAATTTATATGTTAAGGGACTGAAAGGTCAGCGAGAGGAAATTGTGTTTTATCTTCTTTGCATACATATTGCTTGATGATTAGGTCAAAAATGTTACAAATACTGAGGTAAGTAAAAAATATGACTATTCATAGTCAGAGCTGGAAAACAGAGGGATTTGTTATACTGTTCATTTTAATCCCCAAAAAGCAGATTCAGAGAAGGATGTTGTGTTGCTACAGAATGGGAGAGCTGCTTTTCTCTCTTCTGGGTATTTTTGTTCTTTTGCCTTATTGTACCTGCAAAGCTTATGTAAAATTTCTAGCAAAATAAATTTTTTAATAATTCTTTTCTGTCTCCAGTGTCAAAATGCATGAAAAGCTACATCATCCATCAACTGGCAATATTAGATGAGTGCAAATTAGTTACATTTCCATCCTCTTGACTGCCTAGGGGTTTGATCTTGTCTTCAAACACTTGCAAGGTAGTCCCTCAGTAGACTTAGTAAGATTGGTTGGATAATTAGTGCCAAAAAATCTGTAGTTTGCATTTCCTATTTCATGGCCTATATGCTGGCTTTTCTGGAAAAGGAATGCATCAAAGGGAAGGGGAAAGACCAAACCCAGACCTTCTGTGTAGGGAATGTGCCTTGCCTTGGCTGAATTGAGTGAGAAGTTTTTAGTGATGAAGCTTCTGTTATGTTGAATTTAAGAGCAGTTTTCATTTCAGAAAAAAAGAAATGAAAAAGAATAAAGAATTTTTAATGTATGGGGCAGGCAACTGGGCACAAGGCATTTCTGGGCTTTTTGCCCAGATCTGTCATTGGCTCCTTGATTATACCTTGTGGGTCTGTTTTATTTTTTGAAGGAAAAAAAAACAGCAATAATCAAAATGTTAAGAAAATGGGAAGGTCTGATTCACTGTAGCATGATCTGCAGGGTCATGTTGCAGGCTGGCTCAGGAGACCTTCAGTGTATTTCATTCTTCTTTATATGCATTTTGCCATTTGTCTTCTTTATGTACTGGCTATAATCCTGCAGTCCTCAGGGCAAATGCTCTATCGGACCGCATATGTACAGTGAAAGCAGCAGCACAAGACAGAGACATCTGTGTTAGCTTTAAATGACATGTCTCATTAAAGAGGACATTTGTACAGGTAGTCACTGGGTTTCTCTGAGGTGCCTGAAGGTCTGTGCTGACCTGGTGGAGATGCTTTTGATGCTTGAGCTATCTCCAAGCCATGATGCAATCAATATGCAGCATAGACTTACCCACATCCAGGAATTTTTTACAGGGATGGTACAAACAGAGCATCCATCTCATGCTGCAGAGGGCATGGGAGCGGCTCCTTATCCTTTACTGATCTTTGTCACAAGCCCCTCTTCTTGATGAATTTATGTGAGTGGACTCTATAGACACATACCTATATGCATACAGAAACAATTGGCATAAAAAAGCAAGACAAAATGTAGTCATGGAGAGGTAGCATCAGTGACATGGACAGTAGCATTGAGTGTACCCTCAGCAAGTTTGCTGATGACACCAAGCTGAGTGGCACAGTTGACAGACTGGAAGGAAAGGTTGCCATTCAGAGGAACCTGGGCAGGCTTGAGAGGTAGGCCCATGCAAACCTCATGAAGTTCAAGAAGGCCAAGTGCAAGGTCTTGTATGTGGGTTGGGACAACACCAGGCCTAAGTACAGGCTGGGTGTAGAATGGACTGAAAGCAACTCTGAGGAGAAGGACTTGGGGGTGTTGACTGATGAGAAGCTCAACATGAGCCATCAATATGCACTTGCAGCCAAGAAAGCCAACCTCATCCTGGGCTGTATCAAAAGAAGTGTTGCCAGATGGCTGAGGAAGCTGATTGTCCCCCTCTACCCTGCTCTCATGAGATCCCACCTGGAGTACTATGTTCAGCTCTGGAGCTCCCAACATCAGAAGGACATGGACCTCTCAGAGTGAATAGAGAAGAGGGCCATGAAGATGATCAGAGGGCTGGAGCACCTCTCCTGTGAAGACAGGCTGAGAGAGTTGAGGTTGTTCAGCCCGGAGAAGAGAAGGTTCCAAGGATATCTTCCAGTACCTGAAAGGGTCCTACAGGAAAGCTGGAGATGGACTTTTTACAAGAGCATGTAGCGATAAGAGAAAGGGTAACAGTTTTAAACTGGAAGGGGACAGATTTAGATCAGATACTAGAAAGAAATTCCTTACTGTGAGGGTGTTGAGACACTGGAACAGGTTGCCCAGAGAAGCTGTGGAAGCCTTATAACTGGAAGTGGTCAAGGCTGGATGAAGCTTTGAGCAACCTGGTACAGTGGGAGGTGTCCCTGCCCATGGCAGATGGGTTGGAACAAGATGATCTTTACCAAACTATTTGATGATTCTATGAAAGTGTCCCAAAAGCTGATATGCTCTGGAGACTTGTGGTCCTGATGAATCCGAGACAGCTGATAAACTCAGAACAGCAAGAATCTGTGGACTGTGTCCAAGGCCTTCAGAACACAAGAGTGTGCTCTAGCTGGGTAAAATTAAGGACTGAGTGTAATAATTGAATGGACAGTACCAACAGTTACCTGCTATTAATAACAGCTTGATTCGATTATTAATAATATAATGTGTTCCAATAAATATTGGTGGTAGTCTGTATCTGTTCCTGACTGGTTCTCCTGTCTGGAAGATATACCTCTTTCTTCCCTGCAGTTATAGACAAGGAGGGAATGCAAAGAAGATGACACTGTCCCTGTAGGGAATAAGGGAGGAAGGGAAGATTCTTTATGGGAGGAGGCAGGAGAGAGACTACAAGGGCTGAGAAAGAGAGGCCAGCAATTTACCCCAGGTATCTTGGGCTAACTGAGGTCACTCACGACATCTAGGTACTGATAAAACAGGATACATATATTAACAATAATGGTGGCATTAAACGACCAAGATCCTTAGATGGACAGTGCTACAGGATGTTCTGCCTCTCATTCAGTAAGTAGAGCAGATATAACAGGGTAGTAATGTAAAGATTACCAAGTATTTCTGCCCACAGATGACTTTTTGCAGAGACTAACTCATTTTTGCTTGCAGTTTAATTTCTGGGAACAGAACACCTCAGTCCACAGAATTTTTCTGTCATTAGTGTTAATTGGCTCCTGAATGGACAATAAAATGTTTGCCTTTATGGTCTCCAGCCCTGTTGCTAAGAGCTATATACAGTAACAAACTGTTCACATAAATTTTCACATTTCTCTTAGCTAAAACCCCAACAGGAAGAAAAAAAAATCTGCTGACATTGATAAAGAATTTGAAAAAGCTCCTATGGTTTTTGCCATTCCAGACTGCCAGTTTATAGTCTGGGAAGATTATCGCAGCTTCATTTCCACAACAAAAAGGCTCCATTCTTTTCTTAAAGGTTTGACCGTTCATCCTGTCCTTGGTATTTTGCATCAGAAATGCACTTGTGTTGTCAGCCTTTCTATTAGCACTCACTTATCGAGGGTGCCAAAGAAAAGTCTAAGCAAAGGACAAGTGTCTAACAGGTTACTATAGTTTCTTTTGTGCTCTTAAAATTTGCAGACTTCAGGCGTTTAAAAATGTAATTACCATTTGTGCGTATGATAAATTTAAAAATTGGGTGAACTTTTCACACTCTAATGTTAACAATTTCCATTGTCTGCTCTCCAGTAAATTTCAATCGCTTGTTATTTTTACTCTAGGGATTTTTGCTGGGCTGCAATCCTGCTGGGTCGTACGAGACATTTTATAGACACAGAACAGGAAACAGACATTTAAATTTTCAATATAAATCCAGCAAAATGGAAGGTATTTTCCCCCCAAAGATGAAAGAAAAGGATTTCAATTATTGCAGGCTGGTAGGTGGGAGGCATCTTGCTAATATTACATTATTCAGTTTTTCATACACTGTCATTTCATAAAATCATTCAGTTACAAGTTATGAAAATGTATCAATAATCCACTTACACTATGTCAACTTGCTGTGCAAAACACACTCCCATAACCAAATCAAATATGATATCGGAAGCATTTAAAGGAACAGCAAAATTAATGCAGTTGAGGATGGAGACATTATGCAGCCTAAGAGCTCACATGACAGTGTTCCTCCATCAAAGTTCCCCAATTAAATTCCAGAACAGACTAATTGTTAATGATGGTTACCTGATCACTACAAGAAGTGAGTCCAGTGGTTGTAGTGTTGTTTAGTTTAAAGCACCCTGGTGTCTATAGCACAAAACTTACCAGTTGACAGCCTGGCTGGCAATCAGCAGCAAATTTAATGACTATTGCATTAGCCTCTGGTGCCAGCATTTGCCGGCCAGAGGTAAAACAATATCAGGAAATCTGCGCTGTGTGTATTCTGCAGTAATAACCTCAACTTCGTTCTCTGAGGCTGCCAGGGTGATACCCACCAAAGGTGCTTGTTCACAGGGTCCTTAAAAAAGCAGTTGAAGCTTTGTTTGCAGGATATTACACCAACTTGAGCAACTAGAATTCACTACCACTGAATTTTGTTGATGTGTGTCTTTAAAGATCGGTGCCCAAGAGAAAAAAAAAGCTGCAACATAGAATTTGAAAGTAAACACCTCAGCATTTTAATAACTGCAAAAGCCATTTTTGGTGGAATGCCATGAACATTACTGCTATAAGATAAAACAAAGGACAATCCTATAAAACAGTACATAAAAAGACAAAGATATTACTTGTCACATTGCTAATTTCAGGGCTAAAATGCTGGCTATGTGTTCCCACTGCACTATTTTAATGTTCCCAGCTGGTTTCTGCAGGGGAGTGTTTACTTTTTCTCACAAAGGAATGCAACTGTCACTTCATCTAACATGATTCATGTAGGAAACACAGATAAACACTTTTTTTCTCACAAAGAAATGTGATTATTGCTTCATCCAACACGATTCACATAGGAAACACAAAAAAACTGTCTTCCTAATACCTTTTTGCTCCACATCTCCCCGGGCTGGTGAGACAAAAGGATGCTAATTGCAGATCACTAACACTGATATGAGATTTTTTTGGGAAGCAATCTAAATAAATGTTGGAATCAAAGTGACATAGTAAGTTCAGTTCAGAAGCTTCACCCTATGTGTAGCTCCTCTAGTATGTATGTGCTGCTGTCAGGTGTGAGCATCACATCAGCCTTAAAGGCATTAATCTGCCTGTCAGAGATAGGATGAAGAAACAGGACCCAGAATATTTAGCTCTCCCCAAATGGCAAGGAGCTTGGAAAAAAAGGGCAACAAAATGAAGACCCTAGGAGAGGGTTGTAGGTAAATTCAGGGAGGTTCTTGGAGGGACATATTATCCAAGGCATTCGAAAGAATTACAGATTAATACTCATGAAGCAGGTGAAATCATGCCAATTGGAGGAAAATGTGGTTAGAAAAGAGAAGGTGAAGATGAGTTTAGCAAATTAGTTTTAGATAACAGCTAAAGGATGTTTGGAAATGACAGCAGAAATGGACAAGTAATTTAGCAATGAAGATAAATTGCCAAAGATAGGTTTGCTAATGTCACATGGAACAAAATTACTTGATTTAATAAGTGGGTAGATGGAGAGGCAAAGAGAGAACAAGAAATCAAAGGTGACATTAAGGCTACAAGAGAAGGAGGACAATAAAATTCTGAATAAATAAACAAGGGAGAAAAGAGCATCCTTAGGATAGCTAAGTAAGTCTTATCTGAAGGAAGTTTGAGATGGCATGGTAACATCAAAGAAAGTATGATGGGGACAAAAAATTCATGACAAGAAAAAAGAGCTGTAAGTAACAGAAACTGCTGGGGAGGATGAGTTAGTCAAAATACAGACTATAAAGATAAAAGGAGGAGGACTGAGGGTAAAAATCTGATGGGTGCCAACAGATAGTGGAGAGGAAGTGGGAGGATCTACCAGAGGAGGTGCTAAGATAACAGCCTTTGAGGTAAAAGTGTAAATCAGACAGCACAGGCTCCCTAAAGGATAAGGTGGAAAAGAAGATGTGGAGAAGTGCCAGTGGTCCTGAAAGCTGCATTAAGGAGGATCTGAAGGGGAAGAAGCCCTTCGGCTTGGCTAGGAAAGAACATCGGTGAAGAGGGTCTTGGTGCATACTAAAACCAAATAATAAACAAAGTCTGATAAATGCTAGCTGGAATGAATGTTTGAACATCTAATTTGGTGTGGCAAAAGTTCAGGGCTGAAAGTGCAACCGTGTTTCCAGGCTGACTGAAAGAAGCAAAAGAACTGAGGCAGGGCAGCGGAGAAAGGGCTGAGGAATGAGGACAAGGGGCAGTAGGACTGTGTCACACAGGGAACAGAGAGGTAATGCCACAGAAATCTTACCCACCAGGGCACAGAAAGCAAGGGCAGGTTGCATTTAACTAAGAGACAAACAGAAGAAGTAGAAAAATCAAAGTAGTTTTAATTGTCTTTAAGGAGATTTTGCTATTTAATATTAGCAAAGGACTGCATATTTTAAAACTGTCCCCTGCAACTGCAAGATCCCGAAGTCTCAGATAAAGTGCTATATTTTAAACTGATGCTATAGTTGACCTCGTTTCCTGAAGGAGAGACAAGGGATTAATTTATATGGAAGCTTTCCAGCCACCGAAAGTACAATAGAACTCGAAAAAATATCATAAAATCTGTCTCAAGTTATGGGGCAATTGAGCCATTAGCATTGAGGTGAAAATATTTTGGAGAATCATTAGGGTTGATAAACAGAATTACAGGCTCTGAATTACAGAATAGGGACCCCTATTTTCAGTCTTTCTGATGAGACTACAGAGAGACTACTGAGGCCACATTGGCCTCGAGGCTGAAGTATAAAGGTAGGCTGCTTTTGATTTCTCTCAATGACTGTAAGATTGGCTTACCTGGCATGGTCTGAGAGGAGAACTTGTGCCTAGGTGATTAGTTTAGGAAGTCAGCACAGATCTGTTATAGTTTTACAGTCATTAAATAATCATGGCAAAGGAGGTCAGCTCCCAGTTTCAAAGTTACTTGTAGCTTAAGGAAAGATCTGTGTTGCTCAGAAGGGCTGCTGATGAGACAGGCTCTATTTGCACCTTGGCACCAACTATTTACGACCTGATTCCAAGGTGAGGTACATCAATGATGTAGTGTGCCGCACTGGTACTCTAGTACTACACCTGTACTGCCATGAAGGCAACAGCCCCCTAACAGATTCAGTTAGTTTTCCTCAGACACTAAAATATCCATCACTTCAGTGCCAGCACAGTACGTAGGTGCTCTGTCACATCTTTATCATTCACAGTGAAGTGATAGCTGTGCTAGCAGTGTTGCATTATTTGAGCGTAGAAAAAGTTGTTGACCTACAGTAAACCGCTGCCTAAGGTTGTCGGGCTGGCTTATATCCTAATCTGACATATGAAAGTGACTTTATATATCCAACATTGAAAATACTAGGGCATTGCCCCTATAACCAACACGAAATATTTCCTTGCAGATGACACCGAAGTTCCTTGCAACAGGACAAGATAAAGAAATTCTAAAAAGAGATTTCTAAATATATTATTCCCTCTTTCCTGTGTAGAAGAGTACCAAATAATAAATGATGTAAGAATAAAAAATGTTGCTAAAGAAGGCCACCTGCCACTGCATGCCTTGGCGTAACTATGTTCATTTTGTAGGACAGTGATTTATCTCTTCTACTGACCTCTTGCAGGCTGATCTTGGTAAAGACGTTAAACAAGCAATACATTTTTAAAAAGTGACCACCCTTCAAATCACACAAACCAAAAGACTGAATTTCATCTGCTTTGAAGATGAACTTTCTATGTCACACAAAATCAGCAACACGGTATCCAGCTTTCTTTTTAAAAATGGCACAGTAGGAGGATGCTTTCAGGTTTGGTTTTTTTTTTTTTTCAAAGATTACATACTCTTTATGGCATAAGTATAGAGGCTTCCTAGCTTCATTGGGAAGCTGGGATGACAATAATTTCAGAGAATGTGTGTAAATCTATACATTAATACATGTGATGATTAGTAGCACATGAATTTCTCACAATTTAGATCCACTTGCATCCAGTAAGAGGCAAGAACTCTGGTAAAACTTCTTGTCAGAAAGAGATTCAGAAAATATTTATCTTATTTGCACTAGATATAAAGATATAATTTTGCTCCTTTTGTCTCTCTTGTAGATGTTGACAGAACTTCTAACTTGCTTTTGAATCTTCACTCTGAGAAAAGTTAAAGAAAGTATAAGAAGATGATAAAATCTGGCCGATGAGATTTGGCACAAGATGCTTGAAAACCAAAAGCATACATGACTGAGATGAGAAGACATGGCATCCTTAGATGCATCAGAAATGTAGAGAGAAGGTGCACTGCACACAACAACTCACAAACCCACAGTTTTTCTCATGATTCAGAAACCAGCTATCACAGTTGAAAGATATTCTGGGCACCAGAAGTCCAGAACAAACTCCAGGTTGTGTTTAATATTCATTAATAATAGTTGGCTGTTTGGTAGAAAATCAGCTGTGGTCCAATTGCAAGCCCTTGTGAGTTTATTCTTGCATGAAAAAGCCAGCGTAACATTTAACCATGTAGTCAATGGTGTGTGGTGGTAGTGGCTCTTCAGGAGCTAAGAACCACATGGCTACAAGGCTGGAACATTTTCTTACTTATAATATTACTAGGGAACCTGTACTGAAGATGCATGGTAACTAGCAGTTTTGAAACTTTCATTGTATTTGTTCCATGAATCATCATAGGATTTCACTGTTCAACGTTCTTCTGCTGGCACCTTCAAGTAGCAGCTAAGTGAAAAAAAAATATGCAAACGATAATTTTATAAATGAGAAGAAATAAACCTAGGGAGAAAAAATGGAACTCAGGATTTGGGGACTTACATTCCATTTATTTTAAAACTGCTAGAATTCTATTTAAGTCTAATTATACACATTTAAAAAAATTATTTTTAGCACTGTAATTTTTATGGGATTTACAAATTTGCACTTCATGCTTATAATTTCTTTCCTGTTACTAACCCTTTCTTCACACTGTCCTGACCTGGATGGGTTTAGGAGCTGTCCCAGGGATATTTCAGCCAGTAAGGTGGCAATGGAGCTCCCCTTCCTTGCCCTGCCCCACTTCACCTGAGTATTGGAGGCACTACTGCACTGCAATTCTCACCAGAGCCTCACTGAGGAGGGAGGAGGAGAGGGTATCCCCAGAGGCCCAGACAGACAGACACTGCAATACCCCTTGCAGGCCTTGAGGGCAGGAGGAAGGACCAGGCAGAGAAGTGCAGCACTGGGCAAAAAAACAGGAGTGAAGATTATCATACAAGTGCAGGCATCTAATAAACATGACGCTGTTGCTTAGTGGATAAATTCAGGATCACCCCTCCCACAGCGCATTTGCTGCCCATCACAACTGAGATGTTTGTGTCAGTTTATCTGTGTTAACAGAGGCCTCTAGTGGGAGGACAGCAAATACCGGACAAACATCTGCTGCAAGGGTAGTTGAAATGATTTTACAAAAAACTCTCCTTCAGAGTTGTGACTGCTCAGTGGACATAGGTGATGCAGGTTCCCATCCCTAGCTGGTACAGGACAGCAAACACAGAAATGCCACGGATCAGCCAAGCTTGGGAGCTGGAGGGTCATGAAGCAGAGCTGGGACCAAGGTCACTTATTCCCAAGAAGAGACAGGGTAGACTAGTAGTGTGCAATTGTGACTCCCCATATGCATGCCCAGGATATTATGACCAGAGGTGGGTGAGCTTTGATGAACTTTCAGCAGCCTGGCAAGTCAGAACGTAAAGATACTGTGTGGATGAAGACAATCTCACTATGATGCTGTACAGCCACCCACTGACCAAAGAAGTTTTAAAAACAACCTTGTCCTACTATGCAAGGATTTAAAGCATAAGCTCTGACACTAATCTCTAACATTATCATAATCTTCAACATTAAATAGTTACCATTTTATTTCAATGCTACAGGGATTTCCTAGAACTTCTTTCATCAGGAATGGCTAAAAGATTCTCAATATCCTTGGCACCAGTCTGGCATGTGTGATATATACTGGGCCTGCTCCTTTACTCCACTGTATCAGTTTTATTCCAGTGTAAACCTGATACAACAAAGAACCAAGCTTCCAACCTCTGTGTTTGCATCACTAGACCTTAGCTTAAGCACAGATGAAAATAAATCAGTGTATCTGTTTCTTATTACTTGTCTTTTATCTCCAGAGGCAAATTCATCTTGGATAGGTGCCCTAGGGAGCAGACAAGACTGTGTGTATTCAGCTTTTGTAATATTTGTTGCTTCTTTGATCAGAAGATTACACAGTAATCTCAACAATAAAATGAATTCCAAATAAAGTATCCTCCAAAGTTTTAGCTGTATGAAGAAAAGCCTCCACAGCGAAGACTTTGAAAAGAAACAGAATGTGATGGAGAGGTTAATTTGGATGTATTCTTATTCTTAAAGTAATTTGACTCATGACTGGGAGCAGCACTACTGAAGAAAATGCATTGAACCTCTCTGTTGGGACTTGAACTCAATCACTAGCAAAGGTCCCGTCAGAAGTCTGCAGCAGTGGTCCACGATTCCCAGGAAGGAAGGCCGGTGAGCAAATGATGTGACCACTGCACATGCGCTGTCCTCAGCAGCACACCCCAGATGGGTATCATGTGTTGCTCTACCCTCTTCGCTCCCATACTCTGCTTGTCTTTGCACAAAACAGACCTTTAAAACTGCCTTCATGCCTCCCTCCAGCCCCAAACTTTACTGTTTTCTCCTGGTTTCTAAAAGGATATGCAAGTATAGCCTCGGATAATAATTGTTTCCTAAAGCTAAGTTCTATGAAAACAGGTAGATGCTTAGTGAAAACATTTCCCTTCATTCTTATTCATGCTGCAGAACAGTAGCCTATTTTATACACACACACAAACACACAACTATAAGGGTCCCTCTCTCTGAACAAACATATGCTGATGTCTGAATGGTTGTGGTTAAACTGATGAGTGAGCTGGAAGTACAAACAGCTGGTATAAAGAGGGTTTTGGAGCCAGGTATGTGTTTCTCACAGCTGTTACGTTTTCCATAGCAGACACAAAATTTACTCTTTGAAAAGACACTTCCTTTTTGAAATTGTTACTGGTTTTGAGAAAAATAACACATTTCAAGCTTTCTTCGCATATTATAAGGAAACACAAACAGGATACAAACAACATTACAAAAAATTCTCTGCCAGTCACCTTTAAAAACCTGCAATTTTCTGTAAAAGGATTCTGCTGCATTTTCTTCCATCAAATTCTGTCTGTCTCATGTCTTCTCAGTGCCACAGCGCAGTTCTAGGAACCATTTGAGCTGGAGTCAGATAGTTTATTTTCAATGATGATCTGAAAAGTTGTGCTACATTGTCCCAGGAAGACAAGAAAACAAAAAACAAAACAAAACTTCAGATACAAAAAAATGCCGCAGTAAACAAACCGTAGAGAGATATTTTTTCATAGAAGTATACTTAAAAAATATGTTAGAGAACACAAAACGTTAAAGTTCTCTTCTGTACTTCATGTCTTTTCTGGTAGATGTTCCAATCAAGATCAAGCTGAAGAAAATAAAGCTGCTGTAAGAGAAGTCCCTTTCATCACTGGACAATCTTCCTCAGCTACAACTTTTTGTCTGCTTGTCATGCAGATCTCTTCCTGAAATGTAAGCCTGCACCCAGTGCCATCAGTGGTAATGCCTCCTCAAACATTCCAAAGGGACCTTTATCTGGTCATCCCGGGTGCATTTATCTTCATATTTATTATCTTAAAATTGGATGTCACGCTCAAACCAGTTGTCCAAGAAACCTCTTCAGTCAATAGAGGGAGGCATGTATCTCAAACGGGCAAAGATACACATCTCAAGATGTGTGATTACCACCAATAAGAGAAACTGCCCTCTGGATGTACCTGTGTCAGCCCACCAAATGTGAAGACAGATAGCTTAGACAATCTTGACTTCTGGGTGACATCAGTGAGATGAAGATCACCACAAATGTACATTAGTTATGACACCCCTGGGAATATTTAGATTTTGAATCAGATCTTAGGTTGGCTTCAGGGATACCACTTTTATCCTGAAGTAAGTTATTATCATGCTAAAGGCAAACAGTACTGGCTTGTTCCTACATAAGAAAAACTTCATTTCTATAATGCATAATGTGCTGACTAGGTGAACTTCTCTGCTGTGCTGAAAGATTTTATAAGGTTTATGCAAAACCTTATTCTGAGGCTGCATAAAGACCTCAGAATAGGATGTGAGGGGGTGTGTATACATATATGGCTTTCATCCTCAAAATGCTATACTGATAAAGGCAACAAAAAACTGAGATTGTTGTGCCCCAGTTAGCCTGTTAAATGTTCACACTAATAGATATAGTTACTGACTGAAAAAACAGCTCTTGATGTGGAGATTGTTACGTACTGGAGTTAGAGATAAACAGGATTTGTCAGATTGAAACTAGTACATAGGTAAGTAGGAGGGTACATGATTATCTACTGGTATTGTTCCCAAATTTCAACCAAAGGCAATTAATCTCCTCCTTGGAATAGAGGAAGCAACAAGATAGGGAAAATAGTTAATTTTTCCATGTTAAACCATTTAGATGGGTTTAGCAGTTTTAGGTTTCCAGTGCCTTGAAGTAGGAATTTGGAGCGTGTCATAATACAAGCATGATCTTATTGATCTGTCTTTGGCTTTCTCTGTGAAATGCTGCCTGCAGCAGAGCAAGCTGTTAGCCTGAATTTGAAAGGAAATGAGGCTTATTCAATTAAGGTCTCCGTCAATCCTCTCCTAATAACTTTTGAACCAGATGGCCAGCTTAAAAAAAATAATAATAATAACAAGGGGACCGAAGTCTCTGCAGTCTGAAGTTCCTAAAAGCTTTCAGAAAAAAAAGTACATTCAAAAAGAAGGAAGAACTAAATACCCAGAGAAGAAGACAAGTGAGCTCAAGTTACCTGTTGTGTTTGGTCTGCCAGGCAGCTCCTCAGCAGCGGTACAGCCAGGGAATAAATATCCTGGAACATCCAGGGAATTGGCATCCCAGCAGTTCAGGACCAGCAGCAGCACACGTTTTCTCTTACCTTGCCCATGGGAGGAAACTGAGGACAAAGTGAGAAAAAAAAGGCTTAAGGGGCACAAAGAGGAAAAATTGACAAAGTGTTAGGGGCTGTGAGGGAGGCCAGTGTTCTTCCAGGTGAGGGTAGAGGGAATATGTAGAAACAGACACAAATTGATAAGAAATTAGATTTTAATACTTCTGCTGCTCAAGTGGCTTCCTGCTTATTAAACATAATCATTGTGGTATCACACATAAGCCTTTTTGCTGAACTGACTTCTACCAAGAAGGTCACAAAAATTCTGGTATGTATATATACATATATATATGTACATCCATGTATTTAGATCTAATCAACCCCATTTATCTGAATCTCAGGTACAAAAAGATATTTCTAGTGGTAACAAGAAGGGCACTGAGGATAAAAGGAAGAACAACAATAAAAAGTGAAAATTCTCTTTTTCTTTTCTAAATCTAAGATGAAATATCTGCATGCAGTATTTAGATTTTAAATACTTTGAGGTTTTTTTATATACCTATTACAGTGAAAGCTCTTCCAGCAAATTAAAACTGATTCTAAAATATCTACAATATTATCAGAGTCAACAATTCCTTTTATCTTTTGCACCACCTCAACAGGAGGTGAGCTTGAAAAATCTTCTGTAATGTAACAGATGAGTTTGCAGACCTGTAAGGAAGGGAAACCAGTACAATGCCAATTTATTTTACTGCATCTTTTATTATTGTGAACTGTATCTTAATTTATCCTGCTGCTTTAATGCTGCTGCTATTTTTATTAGACAATGCATATTCTATATCAAAATGTGTTGTAGTATCACAGAAAAAAAAGCATTGACCAGTACTAGATGTCAAAAGAAAATGCTAAAAGCCCTGTAGTTAACAATTATGGGGCAGACATTTTGGAAACAACCTGCAGAGAGGAGAAAATGTTCCCTTGTTTTCATAACACAGCAGTAGAGGCTTTATGCAATGGCATACAGGGTTTATATTACTGGAGATAAATTCAGTCTAAACTCAGTATGTTATCTACATACCAAGTTTTTCACCTACGTCACTTAAGCCCTTGACCTGAGTCTTACCATGAGTGCCATCGGCCAGTCTTGAATTAGATGCTTCATGTTCTCTTTTACGAATTTTATAAATATTGCCTTCTAATTGCTTGGCAGGTTCCCCTGTAAGCTTTTGCGAGTTGCTAAACTTTGCAGCCTATTACAAACTAGGGGCAGGCTAGGTTCTCATCTCCTTCTCAGTCTTGCCCATTTATTTACCTTCTTTAAGGCTAGAAGGCCTAGTCTACTAACCTAGACTGGAACAACTTAAGCAAAATAAACTCCACTGGAGACTTCAAATCCCAAAGATGTAAATGAGACTTTTTCCATTAATCTTTCTGGATAGTGGCTGGATGCATTAAAAATCTGTTTCCTGGCACCCTGGGTCTCTGGGAGGTTAATTGTGTGCATTTTCCTCTTTTATCACTTGTCTTACAGTATGTGTTGCCTAACTCCCATTCAGGCCCAGCCCCTCCCATCTTTTGATCTCGGTTTGATTGCTTTGCTCTGTTGCTGACTAGATTCTCATAGTTTAGAGGGAGCTGTGATTGAGAAAGCAGCTCAGAACTAGGCCGATTATAGTATAATTTAGGAACAAATATTATCGGGTCCACCACAGTATAGGAGTTTGGAAAAGGTTGCAACTCAGAAAAATGACTAATGTGGGGTTTTTTTGTACTAAAAAGATAACAAAATAACTTAAACACATTTTAGCTATCTCTACTTGAAAGAGAAATGTGCTTCTTAAAGAGAGATTATCTGTAAAGATTTAGGAAATAAAATCACAGGTTTTAAGAATGTCGAACAGGAAATAATCTGCCAATCATGTTATTTTACCCCCTTTACAAAGCTACTAAGCTTTATATTAAAAACAGTTGGGGAGTTCTTTTCTCTTGCATTTCCTGTCTTAAAGTCATAGTTTTCTGAAGTCTGGGAATTTTAATTTCTAGCTTCAGTTTCCCTGTGAACAGGTTATATATGTTTATCCATGCAACTGGCTGAACTGAATCTTCACCTTCTCTGGCATTTACCTCTCTTGCCAAAAAAACATCATATCATCTTTGCTTTTGTTTGCTAAGTTAAATACACCAATCCTTTTTATTCTCTTGACATAAACAGCTTCCTTGTTCTCCTGATTTTCTCAGTACCCCTACCTACTGGTACTGCAAGTCAAGTCTGTGTTTCTAGGAGTGGAAAGCTGCAAAGACAATATTTATACCAATAAAAATTTATGAAATACCAGGGCATGAGGACACATCCATACTATCAAAACACTAGCCTGTTCCCTGGCACAACTTCAGCCCACGCTGTGCAGCATCCCTCCAGACAACGTATGGTTCACGGGACAGAACAAGTCACAGCCATTCCCGGTAGATGCTTTGAGATGAATCCTGGACTTCCTTTTTATGCCTGGCAGTTGGGAAAAAAAAAATGCAATTTAAGCTTCTGAGCCATTTATTTACTAATATAGATATAGCCACAGAATTTCAGACATTAATGAGACTTCATTTACATGCTGTCAATACCTCCATTGGAGACATTTTTGTACTGTTGATTGCATTTTCTGTTTTCATGGACACACAATTAATGGACGTAACATTACATGGATGACATCACATCAGTTGACTGTTCGCAGCTGAGGCCATCAGAAGCTACCTTTATTTACAATGCCATTTAATTATAGTTGAACTAATCTCTGATCACTCATTTTGAAGTATTTTTTGATGACGACCTTCTCAATAACATCACATCACAAAGCCAGTCTGAAATGGTACCACTTCTGATTGGTTCCGTGGCTGTTTGCTGCATGTTCTTGTCAGACACCAGGCTCAGAAACATCTAAACTTTACCATTTGTTCTCCAATCTATACCAGAATGACTGGCTAACACCTAAGTGAATTGCATCAATGTCTACATTGAAACCTGAGGGGAAATCTCTGGCAAACTTCATTCACTCCCTTTGGGAAACTTTCTTTATTTTAACAATTAATCATCAAAAGCGATAGTAAAACTAATTTTTTCTCTCTGCATCCATGGGATACTCATTTATAGGCTCTAGCATTTAGCAATCTGTTCCACTCCAAACTGCCTTTAACATTTTTTCTGAAGATGCCATCTCCAGTTACTTATTTCTGAACGTTTTATGCTTTACAAAGATGATTGCTATTCACTACGTCCCTGTTGTTTGTATAACACCTAGTTCCATATTCTGTGTTGGTTGTTTTAATTTCTTTCCTTTCTTTTGTGTAAGCCCCTTAAAATTACTGTATAGGTACTTTAACTGCTTTTTCTGATTATATCCAATTTTCCAGATACAGTCCTTTTTATACCTTTTTTTTTTTATTAATATGAGTACTTTCTTCTAGTGAGCAGTGTTTTCAAGCTCTTTGACCTATTCTTTTTGTTTGTTTGTTTGTGTACTTTTTAATCAGATCTTGTTTTCTTTGTGCTAAAACCAGATGTCTCTTCCACTCTTCATAATTCCTCTCACTCCTTCACTCACATAACAGACTCCCAAGAGGACAGTATCCGTGGTGCTCAGTAGTGTTATCATAAATGTTTTCTAGGAGCTGCTTATCCTAAATTTTTTTTTTTTTTTTTTTCCACAAACCTTGGCTGCATTATACTGTTGTGACAATGTCACAGAATTACAAGAAAGGTGAACTGCAGGAGCCAATGAAGATCATCAAGTCCAGCCTGGCTGCGGCTGCTCAAGGCAGGACTAGTTTCAGGGATAGATCATAGGGTGGGGAAGAAGCAGCAGGAAGGATCAAAGGCAGGAGGAGAACAATTGGAATCACCTCCTACTGAAGGCACCTAGAGATTAACAGTTCATCATGATCCTAGCACATAGATACCAGCTTCTCATTACGCCCAGACGGGAGACAAGGAACAGTAAGTAAATGCTAACAACTCGTAGAGGTGAGATAGGATGGAGAAACTCATCATTGAGATGCCCTGAAGGGTACAAAAAAGTATGTGCAGAAATCAGCTCATAGCTCCCACCCAAAGAAGAGACCAGGAGACAAGATGAGGTCTCAATAGCCAGCATCCAGACTATCTGGATACATGTGTCCTGGTGCCTGTCTGTAGAACTGTGAGACAGCATGAGTAAAATTAGTATTCTGTTAAAGTAAATCACCTTCCAGTCTCCCTTTCAGGGAGTAGGAGTACAGTTGCTCCACAAGGGGAGGAGAGCTGAGAGCTGAGGGTGATCACACACAGGCAAAGGCAGTACCCTCACCAAGCAGATATCCTCCAACCACCCCTGAACAAGGTGAGCAGAGCCAGGTTGACAGAAACACGGCCAGCTGACAGCCCCGTGGCTATCAGACGAATGCCAAGTGATAGGTCATGTTCAAGATCAGCCCAGGAAATCCCATTAGCAAGTCAGTAAGGGACAGAGCTGGGCAAACATCCATAGCATAGCTCAGGCAGGACTGAGCTATGGGACTCCAGAACCCCTGGGAAGGGGGTGGGGGTACCAAGTGAGGCTCCTCAGGGCACTTAAGGCTTCTTGGCACCTCAGGGACTTGACATCCACAGGATCTTTCACACAGATTCAGTAAAAATGTTGCAACATTATTTTCTACTCATCCAGTTGATTTTTAAAAATCTCCAGGCCAAAGATTCACAAACCTTCGGTAAAGCTTTTTTTTTTATTTTTTTTTTTTTTATTATTATTATACGTAAATCAAAATTTCCCTTACTGTAGCTTGGAACTGCTGCTTCTTGTTCTTTCACTATGCCAGCCCTGTCTTTTCTAAAGCCCCCTTTAAATAGTGGAAGACTGTTCTTAGAGCCCACTTTCCTGTAGGCTGAAGTCCACTTTGCTTCGCCTATCCTTGTACACCAAATAGTCCAACTTCCTCACCAAATGGTTTAGCAATCACAAAACGGTAGGGGTTGGAAGGGACCTTCAGAGGTCATCTAGTCCAATTCCCCCCTGCCAAAGCGTGCTCCCCTGCTGCAGTCTGCTGACAGCTCCTTGCATGGGGCAGGGCCCAGTCTTTATGAAGCGTTTGAGATGTAGCCTCACCAGTGCTAAGCAGAGGGTAAATGGAGAAGGTAAATGAAGGCTGAATGAGTAGAGGACAAATGGAAAGAGATGCTCCATTTCCTGCCCATCACTCCCTAGCTTCCCATAATCATCCGTGATCTGTTCTGGGCCATGTCGTTTGTCCACAGAAGAGTGACAACTAGAGGAGACTTTTCTGGTTCATCAGTCTACGAATGTACATCAAACTACATCTTGGTCATTCTTCATGACCACTGTAACAGCCAGTATGTCTATAGCTTGGCTATGACCTTGGTATAGGAAAATCTCTGTTTTCCAGTTATATGCTTCCAGGCACCTTCAGCTTAATCTATACATAGCTGTAACTTACTTGTAACAGTTATTGATTATCTATTAATTCCACATGAAGTATTTATAAATGTACCCTTCATATGAACTATGATTCATTCATCTACAGGAATTTATTGTTTAGGGGGTTATATTATATAAAACAGATCTTTATAATTAACATAATGAAATAACAGTACCCTGTAAAAATCATTAATGATTTTAAAGACAGAGAAGCTACATTGACATGTTTAATAGTACTAGAAATTGGATAACATAGCTATTATACTGTATGTATAGTATATAGGTTTTTATTGCTGAACAGTGTGTGGCTTTCATTCTTTGTTTAATAGCTGTTTTGAGCCACCATGTTGCTCTAACTTCTATCATAATTCTCTACAAATCATGTAGCCCACTCAAATGGTTTAATTAATTGCTCTAGTTGATCAAAAAAACAAATATAGCTGCACCTATATAAAAGAGTAAAATATCCAGAAGTAAATTTTGATGGATAGATATTCCCAGACAATTTGTACTAAAAAATATTTAAATGACCACTCTGAAGTGCAAAGCAATCACAAACAGGAATTCTGAAATACAAGAACTCACAAAGAAAAAGTGTGTAACTAACGAAAAAGATTATTCAGTGAGAAAACTGCCTCTTCGTTCCTAAGAGATTTTAAGACCTGATACTTATCTTATATGAAATACTGTATTTTTACTGACTTCAGTACTTGACTTAATGACAGGCTGATTTATGCTACTGGGCAACCTTGCTCAATATCTATAAATGGTTTATAGTTCGACTCAAAATCTCTATTCCACATTTGTTTCCCAAGACTTCAGCCTTGCCTAAAGAAGGTTACCTTGCAGTAAGAATACTCATTACAGTCATGCCATACTAATGGGGATGCTTCATCCATGTTCAGTGATCTGACTTTTACTTACGATGATGCTTTAGGAGGAGACATGCTGCTCTCTTTACTCCTCTTTCAAACATTATGTTTTTGAGGGCAGCTACTATGAAGGCCAGTTAGATTGGAAGACAATGTAATTCTGAGTATGGAATCAAATTTTGAAAGTGGCAGGATTTGTTTCCAGACATCCCTGATAATATAATTTTATCAAAGTATAATTCTGATATAATTTTCCATATTCTTTCTGAAGAGTCTTCCGTGCTGCAAGGACAGTGCTTGGGAGCAGGGTACAACTTGCACCTTCTGTCTTTGATAAGTTACCGCTTGATGACTGTACCTTTGGGGACCAGGCACAGCTGCTGACGGCTGTTTTCAAAACGGCAGCTACATCCTATCACTGCAGCGAGAGAGACGGATGACAGTGGGAACGGCTGTTGGAGCAGCTTCATTCTGTGCAAAACTGTTTCCAGACCCGTGAAGAACACCAATAGGTATATTAGGTAGAGTTAGCCCTGTAGCAGTAATCTAACCAGAAGGAAGGTGGGTACTTTCCTGGTGATCTCTGCAGAGCCTGCCTCAGGAGCACAAAAACGTGTGGCTGTTTTCCTCCGACGGCTCAGTGCCCTGCATTGCTACTGGGAAGTTACAATGAGGTACACAAAGCAAGAAATCTTGTGACAGAGTGTCCCGGTTTCCAGCAGGGACGGGGTTGATTCTCCCCTGTCTCTATCCGGCAAAACTATTCCACCCCACGTGTGCCAGTCCCAGGGTCAGCAGGGAGCTAGCTGGGGAGGGGAGGGGCCACAGCCGGGAGTAGGCGTGGTGACGTCACGGCGTAGGCGTATATATGGGCGGGCGGTGCCGGGGTGCTCTCAGTGGCGTCGGTGGCGGTCGGGTCGGGCCAGGGTGGTGCGCGGTGCGGTGGGTGTTGTACTCATGTTTGTCTCCTCCATCTGTGTTGCTGTTTCCCTGCCATACCTGTTGCTCTAGTAAACAGTTTTTATCTCAACCCATGGGTCTGTCTTTTCTTTCTCATCCTCCTCCCCCCGCCCCCGCGGGGGGGCGGAGCCAAAGGACTGCCACGTGGCGCTTTTGTTGCCGCCGAGGCTAAACCGTGACACAGAGACAAGTGCCATTGTTTAATAGATTCCCACATATTTTAGGGCTTGCCCAGAAGACTATTAATAGTTTTGCTGTGTCTTGGTGTACATCATCAGAAAGATCACTTTATGGTCATTGCCCGCACCATGGCTATCGGTTTGAGCAAATGGTGGGGTGCAGGAAAGCATCACTTGGAAAGCCCACGAGTATACACTTGTCAAAGCATCAGATTTGTCTTTGACAATTTTAATCCAAAAGACTTATGCTTACCAACATGATACAACTATGCTATATATAGCAGTGTAGATAAGTAAAACAACAGTTTCGGTATAAACAAAACTTTTAGGTCAACACATGGAAAGTAATGATAACATCAATCGACATCACAGGAGCCTGAGAAGTCGGATAATAGGGAGGGAGGTAAAATTAAATTGCCTAACAACAACTGGACCAAAAAGTCATACTGAACAGTCTCATTATGAATTCTAAGTTCTTTTAATCCACTTAATTACTACAGTGTGCCAAGATCTACTTAATCTGTATTCTATCTTTCAGAGATGTACTAGCCTCAGAGCCACAGTTAAGGAAGATTTTGTGATTTCTTAATGATTTTAATTAGGTACTTTTAAAATAGTTCTCTATTTAGAGAAATGTATGGTGGGTTGTAATGGGTAAGAAATGGCATAACTCACTGTGTGTTGTATTTTAGGGATGCTTTCAGACATTATCAATAACAGATAATTTTCATATACATCAGCATTATACACCTTTCTAGTTCTATGAATCAGATAAGATAATCCTAACATCATTTTATTATTGAACTACTCCCAGGGCAAGTATTACATGAATATGACCACACCGATAGAGATCTGACGTATACTTTCATTTCTACAAAGTTTACATTAATGTAAGACTGTTCTCAGTTAAAATTCTGTAGAGCATCAGCACTCAAGGTATGTATAAAGTCGGTGGTTTTGATTAAAATTACATCTAAGAATCAATGTTTATTTTGTATTTCTGAAGCTTGCCTTCAGCCTCTCCCTCCCCTGCAGAGCCATCTGTGTGTTCTTTTCCCTGGACCATCCATTACCAGTCAGCTTCAACAGTTTCACCCTTCTCATCAACTTTAGCAGTTAAAATGACCACAAGTTGCAGCTAGCAGGCAGAAAAGTGTGGGAAGAGTGCAACAGAAGACAGTAAACAGACTGCAACTGAACAGCAAGTTGAAACCTTCTGTTCCAAGAAAGCATTATTGGTGTTTATTGACAAAATTTGAAATCCAGCATGCAAGAAAAATTTCACCTGGTAAGCTGCAATTTAAAAAAAAATCAATCAATCAATAAATAAAAACCTCTCCAGAAAATTACACATGTCTAAATGCATATTCGAGTTCACTGGAAATGAAATGTGTTAGGAAAAGAAAAAGTGGCCACTTGCAAAGTTTTCTTCTTAAATAACAATAAACTTAAGTCTTTTAAAAATTGTTCGGCAGAAGTGGGCTGATAGGAGACCGAGTAAAAAAGGCCAGTGTAAGAATGCTGAGTCTGTAAATAATTTGAAATTCTTATACCATATCTCCTGAGCTGGGAAAAAAATAATTTCCATTCTAAGAAACAAAATTGCCAAGATCTTGAAAACCCCCATACAAACAGGTTTCTTTGTACTGATTACATGGTGCATGATTTGCTGTGTCAGATCTTAACAACATACTACCTACACAGTATTAGCAAAAGGGCTGAACTTCCATTGCAATTTCACAAATCTACACCTTTATTTGGGCCTCAGTTAAAACTCTTTTTGTTCCTCAAATTAAATAAAGTGGTAGAAAACATCTTTGACTTGCCACGTAAAGAATTTCCAGCAAATATAAAACCTTTCTGCCTGGAGTTACTGGCAAAAAGACATATTGTGAACAAGAAGCCAGTGGCAAGAATGCAATGTTTTCAGTTATTCCCATCTTTCAAGTACTTCACCTGGGATCTGTGCCAGGTGGCCCATACTGAAAACAGGAAGTCTAAAGTACCATCTAGAGCACAAATGTTTGTCTTCTGTTTAGAAGAGAGCACTGTGCTCATTTAGTGGTGGTAGCTGAATGCCAGTTTCAGAAACCATTACTCCTATGGACCACCTAAAAGCAATCATGGCTTAACAGCTGCCAACTTCTGTCCATGGGCACTTGCAGCAGGGGCCCCCTTTCCAGCACCTCCTGTTCTTCTATACAGCCCCAGCAGAGTTGACTTGAGTAAATCAGAGGCTGAAATTCTTCCTCACAGAAGGTCCAACATATTGGGCAAATTTTAGATTATCTGCCTGGAAGTGCTGAAGTTTCTAGAGTACATAGGTTCTAATCAATTTACTTCTACTTCACACAACGGAAGTGTGGCAGTGACTGTCCCAAACTTCTGCTTTGATGGCTCAAAAAAGCAACTTATCTGGCAACCACGTTGCTAGTACATTGAAGCAAATGGGCAAAATAGCTTAGTTGGGAAGGAACTAGAAAATGGGTGTGTGACTTAAGAGATGATCTGGATCTCAAATTTCAAGGGAAAATGTTTATCAGGGAAAGAAGATTACTTTACTTATTCAAAATGAATCACAACATGTTGTCCTTTCTCCTAAGAAAAATTTATTTATAAATGAATCGAGTTCTTCTGCACTTGAAAATCATGGGTGTGTTGCCTGATAGATACACTTGACCAAAGCTGGAAACAAAAATACACTTTTTGCTTTACTTTCTAAATGTCACTGCATAATGTGATCTGCTATATGCCAGCAAGCATGTACATAATAGTCACAAACTTGCTTTTTTAAGCACCATCTGGAAGGCATGTGTCTGAGCAGAGCCAGAGGAGAAATTCAGCAAAGTACTGGGTGTTGCATACAAATCAAACACTGTGCTTCTTTTCTTGTGGTAGTTCTTTAGGGAAAAGAAGAAAAAAAAAAAAAAAAAGGGAAAGGAAGAAGGGTTACGCTGTCTGTCTCACGCCAGGACATTCAGGGCACCTTCCAAGCTAAGTGAAAAGGAAACTGCAAAGAAATGTTAATAGAGAATTTATTTTCTTTTTAAAGAATCAATCTTCATGAGAACCAAAATGCAAAAGGCTGCTGTTGAAAAATATTTGACTTAATCACATACATTTGAAGGAGTCATGCAGTAATTTAATGTATGATTAATAATGAAGAGAGCTAATTTATGTTCTTTAAAACTGATAGGTCAGTGGTTGAAACTCAATGAACATGTTCCAATGAACAATATACCATATTTTGGTCTTTCTTGTTTACTGTACTATAATTGTTTTAATTTTTAGCAGAATATGTGAAAATTATTCCAAGGTTTAAATATCAACTTGCTCAGGAGGTGCATCTATCTCCACAGTAAAAATTAATTTTATATTGGGCAATTAACCTTAGTTCTGGACCATGCAAAAGAACTGTCCTGATTTTAATTTTGATGGAAGGAAGCATTCTTGTTAGATGAAGCAGAAAAGTATAGAACCAAAAGACCTTGGAAAAAATAAGCCATATTAAATTAGACTGGCATCATTTTAGAATACATTCAAGAATAAATTAGAGGACAAGATTACAGACTGATCTTCACACTAGTCACACACTGCCATGAGAAACAGATGTGATAACAATTCAAATCCTTTAGATTTAAATTGAGCCAAATTTAGACTATAAACTCCCTGGGATTTGCATATACTTGCTTCTTTGAAGTATGTACTTTTAAAGCCCTAGAATAACTAGGTATAGAAAGACTGGAAGAAAATTTGCAAAATTGCAAAATCGACTACAGAGAGTCATCTGGAAAGGATTGAACCTATGTACTCGCTTTGTGCTTTTAATTAGGTGGTAGGTATTACCAAGAACTTAACTTTAAGCATCCTACTTTTGGTTTCAAAAAGGATGTATTTTATAGACAGAATTGCTTGCTCAAACAGTATAGAGCACAAGAAAAAATAATAATCTGAGACTCATTTTTTATTATTTCATGAAAAAAAAGGGCAATAATTACAGAAATGGTAGTGACAATTAAAAAAAAAATTATCATAATTCTTTCCCATCATTAATTTCTACTATCAGTCACATGCCATCTGATGAAGCAGTTCTAGACAGGCAACCAGCACACACTGGCCAATACCAGCTAGGAAAGCAATTTTGTCCAAAAGCTGCTAATACTTAGTGTCTGCTGAAATAGAGAAAGAAGGATTTCTTATTAAAATGCATGCAACTAAGTACCTTGGTAAGAGTCAAGACAAGGTTATACTAGAGACTTTTAATTAATAAAGTGGGCTGGGGTATGAAGAATTTACACTTTTGACTTGCACAGTTGTGCTATTATTTTACTGGTGTGGCTGTTTTTCCCCTGTGACTGTTTATTTTCCTATAGCAGCCAATGATGTGTCTTTGCTGGTCCACACTTCTGGTGGATCTGCTGCAATCCAGTATATCAGCACTGTTAAACTAATTTTAGTTTCTATCAGTTGGCCAGTGGCCTATGGCCTCCACACTCCCTGGTTCAGTGCCTAGACCACCAATTCATTCCGTATGAGGACTGAGCAAAGAATAAATAGTGGGGAGACAGCAGATGTTTTCTTGCAGGAAAAAAACCCCACCATTGAAACATGACTATACCTAGCAGAACTGCATGTAGGGTATATGGAGAATCAATGTTTGTTCTCAATAAAGGTTCTTGTGAGACATTACGGACAAGAATGAATGCTGAAATCTGCAGAACTGAATCTGAGGAATGGGAAGACTGAGCCTGGATGTTTTTACATATTATTTATGTTATCATCCATGAAGATATATTATCTTAGTGTCACAAACAGCAGTAATACTTCTTAAACTCTTGGTAGGCTGATTTTCTTGTTATTCTAGCAGTACTTTTGTAAGTTGATGCCCCATTACACAAAAATATTATTTCTGAGAGGTTATGTTAATAAGGCATTTGTATTTTGAGTCGCTTTGGGCTAAAGACTGTTGCTAATCCAGAATGTTATTTTGTGTACTCATAGCTTCAGATTTGGTGCCTCAGAGAGAAGACCAGAAAAATCCTATTCCCAAAATCAGCCTCATTTTCCCTTTCCTTTACTTTACCTAGTCATTTACTCCTTCTGTTTAGTCCAGTTGTAGTTGCTGTTCCTTCTGTTACAGCACAGGTGGCTATCATAGATTAGAAAAGTAGAAACAAGAAAACTTTTCCAAGACCTGTTGAAATCAAGTTACTTCAGAGAAAGAAAATGCATGGTGCGTGCAGTTGTTTTGAACATAGTGAGCAAACACCCACCCAGCAGAAAAGAAACACCTGCAGTATCCCAGACAGCAGGAGTGAGCTTCAAAGCTCATAAAGACCTGGTGTGTCAACCTCTTCAAGGAAGCAGGCTGTAAAAAAACAATGTCTGTCTTAAAGGAGAACGTTTTTTTTTTTTGGTTTGTTTCATTTTGTTTTAAAACAAGTGAACTAAAAATTCAGTCAAAACAGTGCCTTTTTGTTTGCTGGGTGTCCTGATTTGAGGTAAAATGAACCAATTTTCTGTTCTACAATTTTACTTTCTAAGCTGGGCCTCTTCTAACTAGACTCTGAAATTAACAGCACACACTCTTCAGAGAACTGTTTCGTCGCACAGTGATAAGACCCGATTATACCAAGGAATGGTATGCAGACAGGCCCTTGCTTATCCTTATTGCTGGAATGACCAAGGTCAGGTAATTTTGTTATTTGCCCGTTGGAGGGTTAGAAGTGAAAAAGCATTGAAAGGTCCCACCTGCAAGCAGGAGCTGACAGGACAAGTGACCCAAAAACTGACCAACAGGGGTATTCCATCCCATCCGCATCATGCTCAGTATAAAAGCTGAGGGACCAAAGGGTCATCACTCTTTCTTCGATGGCCCGTGTCCAAGGAGGACCCTGCCTGCTTGTCTGCTTTTGAGCCCGATCCGAGTGTTCCTTTCTCCAGATCTGGAATCCAGCTCCTGTCGATTGCTGAGTCCAGTCTGGGACTTTTCCTGATGCCTGCTGGTGGTGTATTCATCTTGGGAACTTGGTATGGCTTTGCATATACTGTATACCTTTTTTCCTTTCCTTTTTGTTTTTATTAAAGTAGTTTAGTTTTTTCTAAACTCCTGAATCTCTTTAATTTCTTCCTCTCCTCTTATTTTCTAAAAGGGGGAGGGGGAAATCATCTGTCTTTTTCTGATTAGTCAGAACCACGACACTGGGTAACCAGAGAGATAACCACAACATGCAGCCAGGCTGGATCCCAGGTGCAGCCTGGGCTGGCCTCGAAGGCTGTGACACCCACCGCGACCGAACGGCGTCCCCAGGCTGGGCCCCACCACACCGCAACCCGCAGCACACGGCCCCGCTCAGGCTACGCTGGCACATCGCCGGGCAGACCGACCCCACGGAAGAGACGGTGCCCCGGACAAGGCCCCGTCCCGGAGCTCGGTGCCAGGTCGCACAGCCGCCTCAGGACGGCCGCGCCTCCATAGCAACCGCGCGCGCCCGCCCACGCGCCACTTCCGCCTCTCGCCGCTTCCCAACAACGGCGCTGCCGGGCCCGGCCAGCCGCGCATGCACAGTCACTCCCTCTCCCCCACGCCCCTCCGCCCCGCCCGTTCATCCACCGGGGGCGGACGCATGCGCAGCTGCTCGGCTCGGCTGGGGCGACCGCCTTTGCGCAGGCGCAGTGCGCGGCGGCGGGGCGGGGGCAGGGGAGGCAGTTTAACA
>VXBW01001982.1:382429-436090 GCA_013400375.1 Thinocorus orbignyianus | reverse complement strand
AAAGAAAAACAAACAAACAAAAAAAAAAACACAACAAAACAAACCACAACCCTGGAGAAGGTTAGAGAAACCATCAGGGCCTGCTTTAGGCAGTTGTGCTGATGTTCTAGACAACAGTGGCTGAATTGCTGCAGACGTTAAAACTGTCTGTAGCCTGATTGTCACTGTTGCTGTTCATGCATTTTGCTGTGACAAGGCTTGGTTATTGCCTGAAGATAAACAGACCCCTGTCAGATTCTAGTTACTTTTGGTTCTTAGTACTCCAATAGTTTAAGTATCCTGTACTTATATTGTAATCTTCTCATTAGTCTCACAAGCAAGTTTTAGGTTTGGTCCATAACTCCAGTACTGAGTGGTAGTCAAACCTAGGGAACAACACAAATGGAGGTGACCACTTTTTGTTTCTGTGCCTTCCCTTGCTGCAGTGGTTTTTCAGCCTATTCTTTGATTTAATTGCTAGCAAGGCATATATTTTGAAACCCATTCACATATGTTAAGCTCTGCTCTGGGGACTAGTTTGACTTGGATTGTCATTTTTTAAAAAGACAGGAAGAAGTTAATGATGTGTCTGATCCTGACACCTCAGTTTTCTGGGGGAACCTTACTTTCCTTTAGATACCCTAGGTAGTTTTTGTCTTATGCTTGCATTACCCTTGCTATCTGGGATTTAAAGTGGTAAGTTGTCCAAATAGTATGTTTCACGTTTACCAGGAAATCTTCAGTAAACTTTAAGGGTTACAGTTAACTGTATGCTTGAAGTTTTGTGAAGCCAATGTTAAATATTTTAATGGTTGTACACATTGGTGAATAACTATTCCAAACACCATGATTCAAAGTATGTTCTTTTGCAACTGTCATTGGAAGTTTTTAGTAGGATAATACAAGTGGGTTTTTTAACTGCGTGTTTGTATTTTGCCCTGTTCCTCCTGTTTAGGGGTAATTTACAGGTGTGCTGTTAGCAGAACAGTGCAACTCAAGATATCAAAATGTTGTGCTGCAAAATAATGTCTCTACATATATAAAAATACTGTGAGACATTTGGAAATGCACAAGGGATTGAATTGTCTGCTGGCCTTTGAGACAGTGTATGTCTTTCAAAAACCACTGAGGAAGTAGAATACCTTCCAAAATTGTTTTGTTGTGCTTCCTAGACAACCTTGCTTATGTCCGTCTTTCTGCAGTGCTGTCCTTAGCCCCCACACAATCTCAACAAATAAAAATGACATTTCAACTTTTTATTAATCTGCAGCTTTGGTACGCCTCAAAGCTATTAACTTCACTTCCAAGAATAGTTTTGATTCTTTCTCTCTACTGTATTAACTTGAGCTGAAGCTGAACACAGCCTTCATTTTCTTTAAATCCTCTCCCTGTGTCCATTCGTGGTTATGAACAGTTAGTGGCCAGTCTGCCATTAACACAGATATGCTTGGTAATCCATTGTCCAGACAGCTCCTTTCTTTTTAATACAGCTGAAATTCTAAACTTTCATCTTGCATGTTGGACGACACCTATGAGTGTGTGTAAGTACAGAGTATGGTACCATTACAAAGATAACTTTTCCTATCCTCAAACTCCCATTTATTAAAACGACTCTCCCCACTGTCACTAAATGCCTGAGCGGGGGGGAGATGTTGTTTGCCTTTACTTTCAGAGATCTGCAGTTTTTCATTTGTTACCCAGATATCTAGCATTTGGCTTTGCTTCCGCTGACCCTAGTAATGCCAGTGCTTCCCTTGCTCCTGTACTTACTTTTCTAGCAGTCACAGTTGCACTCTTCCTCTCTTTTTTTTTTTTTTTTTTTTTGGGAAACACATCCCAATNTTTTTTTTTTGAAAGTAAATTGTTATTGGTTTAGGAATTGGCTTCTTGAGAATCTCTGGCTGTCATGCTTACCAATACTTTGTGTTTCCCCGTGTTTCCTATTTGCCTGTAAGTTGTGTTGGCATTCATTTGGGAAACACAGGGGGCGCTTTTGTAGCTAGAAACTGATGCTCTTCACACTGGCCATACCTGCCCAGGTTAACCTGCCCTGCTTTTACTGTTAAGTTGCTGTGCTTCCCCTGGCAGTCTTTCTGTAGTCATGGTGGAGGTAAAAACTGAAATGCGCTTATTGCATCTCTCCTGCTCTCCCTTTTAATTTCTTTTTCCCTAGTCATGGGTATTACTGGAGAAAAAACTGTTTGTGGAGAACTTTCTACCTCTTTAAACTAAACTTTTCTCAAATTGTTTTCTCAGTTTGTAGTTGAACTGAATCATGTGCTTACCTACCTCATGCGTGAAATTGGCGTGTTTAGATCATAAGACATCATGCTGTTCTGCTTTACTATGGTTTGAAATGTTGACATCTTACCATTAGCAGCTATAGGAAGGTAGTTACTAGATAAGCAGATAAAAGGAAGTCAGTTTTTCTGGTGAAGGAAAAAGAGGAAAATGAAATGTTCGGGAAGCTTGGAATAATGGATTTTGTTCAACACTTGAATAAAAAATATGTAGCGTTACTAAGAGGATTGTGATGTAGAGAGCAGTATGTTCAGAAATGAAGATGTAATTGTACACTCTGTTCAAGAAAATACGATGAAATCGCCAAAGTCTTGGGCTGTGTATTTTATAATGCTGAATGGTTAACTGAAATGATGTAAAATATATACTAGTATAGTACAGTAGTAGCCACTGAATTATGAGTAGAAAGAAATGGATGTGGTAGAAAACTACTGTGAACTGAGAACTGAGATGTATGCATTTACTTGATGAGTTTGGTATTATTACCATAAAGTTTAAATATTCTAGATTTTTTCATCGCAGGATGGTGAACATTTTTAAATTATGTAAATGGTCGTTGGTTGCTGTTCTTCCTGCTTTATATTTCCTCTGCAGTAAATATATATAGTATATACAGGGCCAATATGTGCAAGTGTTACCTTCATAAATACTTTATACAAATAACCTGACTTAATGATTGAAAAGCAAATGTGTGTTTTGCTCACTGAGGATAAGGGGTGTGTTTACATGGGTATTCCTCATAAAAAGATTTCTAGAAACCTAGATAGTTTGCCTTTCTCTTTACAGGTTTGCACTTTGTTTTAGACATCTGGGACCATGTTCTATGCTCACTTTGTCCTGAGCAAACGTGGGCCGTTGGCCAAAATCTGGCTGGCGGCCCACTGGGATAAGAAGCTAACCAAAGCCCATGTGTTTGAATGTAATCTGGAGAGCAGCGTGGAGAGTATCATTTCACCAAAGGTATCTATTTTACACTTATGTAATGTTATCTTGTAATGAAAAGAAATTGTGTGTAGAGTTGGTAGTTACTATTGGGGTCACTGAAACAAACAAAATTCTTAATGTTGTTATTTTAAGGGATGGAAAAGTCTGCTGAGATGCGAAATACTCTTGACTCTGATTCTGAAGACTCTTTCCTTGTGAATTTTCTAATACTAAAGTATTGCGCAATTTAGTTACAAAATGTTTTGCTTTGTATAAATGGAGGACTTGTATCTTGATGTACCATATCTCATTTCAAAGCAAATGTTTGGAAGAGAGGAAATCCCGGACTTTCAAATAAGTAACTTTTCAAGGCCTTATGATGATTCTTTTTTGATGCTGATGTTACTGGGAGATATAGAAATAGCACTTAAGATATTCTTGTTTATGCTTGTGACCAAAGTTCAGAGCGTGTTTCTACTTAGCCACAGCAAAAAGAAGTGAAGTATCAAGGTAGCTTGTAATGTTACTGGTTATATGAGGATAGTTTTCCATATAATAAAAATACTACTTGTTTCTGAAGCTTTTAGTCTCTGGTTTGCTGGGAAGTCAATAGCAGCAAAACTAAAAAAAAAAAACATAGCAATTCTGGATTGCTGTTGTGAAACCAGAAGAAATTCTGAGTAACTTTGGTGTTTAAATGTATTGTGTGACAATATTACTATTACTCATGAATATGAAATTTTAGTTTTAAGAACTAGTGGACTGATATGGTTGTGACTTTTTGTAAAAAGCAGATGTCTGAATGTCTTAAAAGAGAAGCAACTATTTGGAAAAGAAACTTCTTTATCTTTTCATTTGGTTGGTACAAGTATAATGGTGTTTCTATAATGCTACTCTGGATTTCGGAAGAACTGTTAAGTATAAGCAAAAACTGTATAGTACAATCACTGGGATATTTACTGTTCCAGAACGGTGGTTTGCTTCAGTATTTGCTCTGGAGGGATTTAGGAAGAAGATGATAATGTTCATGGACCCACTAGTGAGCTGCAGTGTTATTTTAGAAAATAGAGAAATTGATAGGCATTCTTTTATATATGTAACTTTGTGTAACACTTTCATCAGCTGAATGTTAGAAAGATATGTATGTAATAAAGCTTTTCAATTCTTAGAGGTTGAGGTTAAACCCTGTATGTCTTAGTCTTTCTGGGAGACTATTCCACGTGCCTTTCAACACAAGTCTCATGCTCTTTCAGACTGAAGTACTTGAGAATAATCCCTTCATGAAATTTTTAATCAGTGTTCTGTTCCCGCAGCAGATACTTAATTGCATAGTAAAGGAGTGAGATTAAAGATGAAAGGAACTTAAACATGTTTTAATGTGGCTGTGCTTGTTTATGGATACCTCGTATCTTCCACTATTCCTCTCTGATTTTTTTTGTTTAACTACAGGACAGAAGATGGAGTGGTAACAAGTAGCAGTTTTAACCAAACTTTACTTAAATCAGTCATAATCAATGGCTGTCCAAGTTTCTGTGTATTTCACTATTTTCACAATTAAAGTAACAATCATGTCAAAAAAGGTGTGGTAAATGTGTTTTTTCTTGTCATTATTTTTAACTAGACAGAGCAGTTTTTGTGAATTTCTGGAGTGAACTGCAATTTAGTTACTGGTAATTGCCAGGTGATCCATAAATAACATCTAGAATATGATCTTGAACTGTAGACTTTGCATTCTTTATTTTTCTGCTGATTTTTATATATGCATTGGATTATTGAAAAACTCATGCAAAGCTGAATGAAATTGCATTGAAGGAAAAAAAAGTAAGGCTACATCTAATTCACTGCACGATATGTTTTTAGGTGAAGATGGCACTTCGAACATCAGGACATCTTCTACTAGGCGTTGTTAGAATCTACCACAGGAAAGCAAAGTATCTTCTTGCAGACTGTAATGAGGCTTTCATTAAGATTAAGATGGCTTTTCGTCCAGGTATCTCTCTTTACCTAAGCGCTCTCTGAAAATTTGTATTGTTATATAACGATATTTATTTAGAAGATAGACGATTCTACCTTCCTGTCTCTGTAGAAGAATTACATGAAGCTATACAGGATCATAGGAGAAGTTACTTTCTTCAGTGCAGCTTCAGGCTGCCTGTATGACTGACTTGTATGCTGAAGAACTGAATTTTGAAGAAAAACTTTTCCTATTAATGCTGATTCAGTAAAATCTCAATTATGAGTTTGGCTGTTGGTGTTAGTTGTTAAATGGAAATATGGAAAAGGCCAGTTGCATAGAATATATATACTGAATAGAAGCACAGAAGGGAACTTATTTTCATGAAGGGTAAAAATTGCCTTGCCATGAGTAACAAAAGAGACATAGAAGTAAGTTGTTTTTTTACAACTTATGTAGTAAATTATATCAACCGTAATGTGTGCAGTAAAGATAATTTCCTTTATGTGTGACACAGCTATTGTTGCTTACTCTTAAGATTTTTCCCGTTAAGATGGAGAGCAATGAAAATGAAATGAAATTACTTTCCATCCAGCAATTAATTAATTGGCTCATACATGTTGATAGTTTTCTTTAATTCTGGCCTGGGAAACTTTTTTCCAGCTGGAGTATAGCTGTAGTAGTGATAGTGCTTGATACTCCACTGCTGAATCATATTCTGCCTTTTTAGGTTTGTGAGTATAATAGATTTAAAAGTTGAATTTAAAAAAAAAGTTACTTCCTTAAGGCAATTATTGAAAGCCAGTACAACAGTATATTTGAGAAAAAATAGGGTATATAATGCCTTTATCTTCATTGACTGATCTTCACATTGTGAAGGCACTGAACTTTATGTAACTTTCAGTGGCAATTTGTTAACTGTTGCCAGTCATTTGTTTACTAATTGCATGTAATGCTTGCCTAGGTGATGAGAACATGTAAACTTGTCTAATTTCACAAGGCAGTCTGTTTTCTCAATTTTCCCATTCCCAACAGAACTCATGTAGAAGTTGGAGTGCCTTGTAACAAGATTTACAGAAAATGTTAACCTGAAACAAAACCCAAGTTGTGGCGTTTGTCTTTGTTCTCAGTTTATCAGCTTTGTGGCTTAGGCATTGTCTTGATCCTGTCTGCTATGAGAATCACTTACATGTTTTATTTTAAGCAGCTGACCAGTAAAAATGTTAGATAGTCCTGAAATGATGGACTTTATTCCTAGCCAAGTGCAGTAAACTGCAGATTCCTACTTGTTCATGGTCTCTCTGGACAGTGATTCTTTGATTATTCACTGTGGAGGGGAACACTGCAGGCAGAGTGTTTCTGAAGTATCTGTACCTCATAGCTGCCTGTGTTGTGTGGGTTGGATGGCAAAACATAGAGCTTGAATCTTCGGCAAATGACGGAAGGGATTGAACCTGTGTTTTCCATCCACTTTCAAGTGTCCTGACCTCTAAGCCTTTCAATAAAAGAGATGTAGCAACTACTTGCACTGTTTTGTTTCATGCCTAATCTGACAGTCATGCTTTGGGAATAGCAAATTAAGCATCTTGCAAGGATAAGAAAAGGTACGTATGTGGTTTAGATAATCCAGCTCTTCTAAATGCAGAAGCCTGAGTTTGTGTGACCGAGGTATAGTCAGTACTGTGCTGAGACGTGGAGAGCTGATTGAACTGACTAAATGACCAGTAGCAGAGTAGTCATACTCTTGCTACTGCTTCACCCAAACCAAAATATAGGACTAATAAAGCATCGTGATAAAATGATTTTGTAGCAGATACTCACATAATGTGATGAAATACAAAGCCTGTGTTAGCACAATGCAGAGCTGTGCAGCTATACAAACATTGAGTAATTCAAGGGACAGAATGAGGAAAGCCAAGGTCTCCTCGGAATTAAAATTAGCAAGAGATGTCAAAGTCAACAAGAAAGGTGTTTTTGGTTGGTTGTTTTTTTTTTTTTCCCCCCAAGTATATTGGAGACAAAAGGAAAAAGAAAGTGTGGGTCCGCTGTTGAATGAGATGGGTGTCATAGTGACAGAGGATGCAGAGAAGGCAGAATTGCTGAATCCCTTATTTGCTTCAGTCTGCACTGCTCAGGTCAACCCTCAGGAGTCCCACACTGGTAGAAACAGAGAAAGTCTGAACAGAATGAGACTTTTCCTTTGGTTGAGGAAGATGAAGTTAAGAAACAGTTAAGTACATTAGATGTCCCTCATTCCATTGGCCTTGATGGGATGCACCTGCAAGTGTTGAAGGAGCTGGTGGAAGTCATTGCTGGGCTGTTCTCCATGTTTGGAAGGTCCTGGAGAACAGGTGAGATGCCTGAGGACTGGAGGAAAGCCAGTGTCATCCCAGCCTTCAAAAAGAGCACAAAGGAGGACCCAGGAAACTACAGACTGGTCAGCCTCGCCTCCATCCCTAGAAGGATGATGGAATGGCTCCTTCTGGGTGTCATCACAAAGCATCTGGAGGAAAAGAAAGCTATCAGAAGTAGTCAGTATAGATTCACCAAGGGAAAATCATGTCTGACTAACCTGATAGCCTTCTATGATGACATGAGTGGATGGATATATGAAGAGAGGGTGGTGGTCATTTGTCTACCTTGACTTCAAGCGGGGCTTTTGACACAGTCTCCCACAGCATCCTCAGAGGTAAGCTTAGGAAGTGTATATTAGATGAATAGACAGTGAGGTGGATTGAAAACTGTCTGAAAGACTCCGTGGCACAAAATCGAGTTGGAGGTCTGTAACAACTGAGATCCCCCAAGGGTTGATGCTGGGTCCTGTCTTCAGTATTTTCATCAATGACCTGGATGAAGGGATGAAATGTACCCTCAGCAAGTTTGCTGATGACATAAAACTGGGAGGGGTGGCCGACATATCAGAAGGCTGTGCTGCCACCCAGAGAGACCTGGACAGGCTGGAGAGTTGGGCAGAGAAGAACGTGATGAAATTCGTCAAGGGCAGGAGTAGGGTCCTGCACCTGGAGAGGAATAACACCCTGCACCAGTACAGGCTGGGGACTGATCTGCTGGAGAGCAGCTCTGAGGAAAAAAGACCTGGGAGTTCCAGTGGACAACAGGATGACCGTGAACCAGAAAGGTGCACTTGTGGCCAAGAAGGCCAGCAGCGTCCTGGGGTGTATCAAGAAGAGTGTGACCACCAGGCCAAGGGAGGTTGTCCTGCCCTTTTACTCTGCCCTGGTGAGGCCCCATCTGGAGTACTCTGTCCAGTTTTGGGCCTTCCCGTTCAAGAAAGACAGGGGACTACTGGAGAGGGTACAGCAGAGGACCACAAAGATGATTAGAGGCCTGGAGCATCTCTTTTATAAGGAGGGGCTGAGGGACTTGGATCTTTAGTCCAGAGAAGACTGAGAGGGGGATCTGATCAACACCCATAAATACTTAAAGGGTGGGTGTCAAGAGAAAGAAGGGCCAGTCTTTTCTCGGTGGGGTGCCCGATGACAGGACAAGAGGAAATGGGCACGAACTTGAACATAAGAAGCTCCATCTAAACATGACAAGAAACTTTTTTACTTTGAGGGTGGCAGAGCATTGGAACAGTCTACCCAAAGAGATGGTGGAGTCTCCAACTCTGGAGACATTTAAAACCCGCCTGGACAAGTTCCTGTTTGACCTGCTGTAGGAGGACCTGCTTTGACAGTGGGGTTGGACTAGATGAAATCCCTTCCAACCTTATATAATGCTGTGATTCCAGGTTTATAGAAACTGTAAAAGAACTTGAGGGTATATATTTTGAATTTATACTGAATCTGAATACTAACCTTATTTAAGTGTTCTCCGTGGGTGTCTAAATTTGGTTCAGTTCAGCTTTTAAGACAAGAAAGTCACACATAGAGAAAATGGTGAAGGCACAGGGAAAAGTGCTCTCCTTGTAAGGAATGGCAACTCATATCTGACTGTTTTTCTCTGCAGGGGTTGTTGATTTGCCTGAGGAAAACAGAGAGGCTGCTTACAATGCTATTACCTTACCTGAGGAATTTCATGATTTTGACCAACCACTTCCTGATCTAGAGTAAGCCTGGTTTGTTTGGTTTTTTAATTTCTGTGCAAATGATGTTTGGTTTTAATTGAGGATAACCTGGTTTTAAACCACAAACTCATTGCAGAATTGAAATAAAAGCCTGCAGATAACTTGTATTCTTAAGTCTTTTACTATGCAAAGCAAGTATGCAATCATCTTTTTAATGATTTTAAGTTCATAGTAGCATGTAATTTTAAACAAAGTTGAATCTGTTCTTACAGAAGTTTTTGAAAAACTCAGGTATGTATTGTCATTTTCTTTTTCTTCTATGCAAGGCACCCTGCATCATATACGTTCTAAGGTTAGACAACATGAGTTTTATGGAAACATCCTTTTTGACCTTCTGTAGTGGCATTTTTTAGTTCTTAAAAATTTTTATACTTAATGTGTGACTTTTATACTTGTTATGTTTACAACTTACATAGTTCCTAATCTTTAAAAAAATTGTTACCCTTTTGGATTACTCGTAGTGGAATTTCTGGGACACGGTTTGCCCTACTCAATGTTCTATTTGGTTTATATTCAAATTAAAGTATGTACTAATTTGAAGCTGCATAAACGATTGTGTTCTTCTAAGAAACATACCTTAACCACAGAATGTTGACTGGGTACAGCTACTAGATACAGGTTTTTATAAATTATATTNGTGGCATTTAAAATTAGTGACCGCAACACAGCAAGGAGTAAGGTTGCTGATGTGTCTCCCAGAAGCTAACACAACTCGGATGATAGGTTTTAATTGTCAGTGGCCTTACTGTTCTAAGCAGTGTTTTTTATTCTGTAATCACCATCACCGTTTTCATTAATTGACTTAACTGTATAATGTACTTTTTAGAAACTAATTTCACATTTGTCGGAGCAGGCTTTATCTGTTGTTAATTTTTTTTGTTTAATGGAGATTTTTAATAATTGCCTTCTGTTTAAGTGATATTGACGTGGCACAGCAGTTCAGTTTGAACCAGAGTAGAGTGGAAGAAATTACAATGAGAGAAGAAGTGGGCAACATCAGTATCCTCCAGGATAATGACTTTGGTAAAAATTTCATTATTGTGTGTTACTAAGTTTGTTTTGGTAACTGTGAAGTTATGGTTTTGCAATTACTACAGAATTCCCACTACTGAGTACAAAACAAATTATAACAAACATGCTGTGCTTCTGTACATTTAATTTTTAGTTTGTACATACCTGTTTTTCCAAAAAGCCTGTTCTATGGTATTCAGCAAACCTATATAAAGCTGAAGAATATTCAGTCAGGTTAATTAGTGAAGTACTACGTCAATTATAGTTTCAAAACGTGGTGAGTATGAAGTCAGCCATCATTTTAATCAGGCGTATTTTTAGTCAAACTGTTAAGAGATTTCTAAAGCTGAAGCAGTCAGTGGTGACTACCTTACTTCTTCCAGTATCTTTTCAAGGACAGTGTTCCAAGATATGAATCAAAGCCTCAAGACAGTTGTATTTGAATATGTAGTTTCCATTGTACAATAATGCAATCCATAATTTAATATCTTTTTGAAAGTATAATGTGGGTACTGATGATGGTGATTTGATATTAGCTTGTTCTCTGTACATGAAGCACAACCTCAAGTTCTTTAAATTTCTTGGGATTCCTTGGTTTCAGTGCAGCTAAAATTTAGTATAATCCTGCTAAATTCAAGTATAATAAAATGCTTTACAAAGGCAATTTATAGGTTATTTTTATAATTGTTGGAACAGTATTTCATTACAGTATTGCTGGGCATAAATACTTGCATCTTGTAATTAACTCTGGGATTAAGATAATTTGAAATGAAGTCTGGTCTTACATTTGGGCCTTTGCTGATTGATTAGCTAGGTGTGTCTTGGTTCTTTAGCATTTACAGCACTGAAGTCATATTCTTGCAGGTGACTTTGGGATGGATGACCGTGAGATGATGAGAGAAGGTAGTGCTTTTGAGGATGACATGCTAGTGAGCACCAGTGCTTCCAATCTTCTACTGGAACCTGAACAGAGCACCAGTCACCTCAATGAGAAATCCAATCACCTGGAATATGAAGACCAATACAAAGATGATAATTTTGGAGAAGGAAATGATGGTGGAATATTAGGTAAGCTTGAGAAGTTTTTTTCCTCTGCCCTACCTTCTGCCTCAGTAAAATTAGCTCTTGAGGGAATGGGATGAAGTTGTTTCCTTTGTTGCCAAGGTCCCTCTGGAAGTTATCCATTCACTAGCAGAATTCTAGTTTGTGAGTGCTACATATAGATGATGTATATGTAGCATGTTAACTGTTGGCATATTTCAAATGAAGTAAAATTAAATCATCCAGAGGTTATTTTCTATTCTGTATGTAATGCTCTTTAGAGAAAAGTCAATATGCAACTCTTCTTGTTCTTTGACTCCTTACAAGGGTTTATTTTGCGTGTTGAGAATTGTATTGAGTGCTTCTATTTGAAGTACTAAGGAACCTACTAGGATGCAAATATATGACAATTACATTTTAATAAGGGTTATCTGTAATTTAATCTGAAATGCACCTTGAAAAAGCACTAGTGGCTTTTGTATCAACATTGAAAGTATAGGTTTCTCTAACCTTTGCACTTTTTTTACCTGTGTTATGAATTTGTCTGTACTTGTTTGTGAATGTGTGGATGCAAAACTAATTCTTTCATATGGTTGTTTCAGATGACAAACTTCTCAGTAATAATGATGGTGGTATTTTTGATGACCCACCTGCACTCTCAGAAAGTGGAGTAATGATACCAGAACAACCTCCCCACGATGATATGGATGATGATGATAATGTATCAAGTGAGTGTAATCTGGGACTAGATCTAGAATTAGCTACTTTCAATTAATTTAATTGAGGATCTCAATCTTTAAAATTGCATGTTAAGCTCAAAAGTATGAAATGTAGTAAACACTTTAAGATGTTGGGAAGGGGTAGCAGAATTTATTACCGTTTTGACATAGTGCAAGATACTTCTTCTAATTGGCAGTGGGTGGACCAGACAGCCCCGACTCTGTAGATCCAGTTGAACCGTTACCAACTATGACTGATCAGACAACGCTTGTTCCCAATGAAGAGGAAGCTTTTGCTCTGGAGCCTATTGACATAACTGGTGAGTGAGCTTTTGGGGAATATTTTACTTGGGTCATCAGAGACAGCCTTAGCTCAATGGAGTGGAAATGAATGTCTGGCATTGCTACTGGTTCTACTTTTCAGTTGAAAGAGAAACCTGGGACCAAGTACTGAATTGTTTTTATTCTAATGGTGGCCTTCCAGTATGTTCCAGGTTGGTAGCTTATGCTGATCTTGGAGGATACTAGTTTGTTGTTTCTGCAGTCAGTATGTATAACAGCACGATACTGTAGCTTTTGATAAACATGCTATTAAAATACAGTGAGTTGGAGTAGACCTAATCGTGTCCTTAATTCTAATACAGCATCTGTAGTGCAGTGCACTTCTCAATACATTATTCTAGTGATTAATAACTTTAATGGAATTTAGGAGATGCATCTTTGTATTTGAAGTTCTACTAAATAGTTAAATTCCTTGTCTCTTTCTCTAATGCAAGACACTTTCTTATTTTAACTGGTACTGCATTTGGTTCATTGTAAGTAGATCCCTGCTTTATTAAAAAAAAAAAAAGATCTCGGAAAAAATGTAGTTTGTCCTGTGTTTTCAGACTGAACTTCAGGCCCTGATTTGCTGCTTGGCCAATTAAAAAGCTCTAGCACTGCCCTCTGGTGGCAAGCAAGCAAGCAACAGAGGTCCTAGCTGATGAGCTGGGACCAGCAAAGACAGCGTTTGCCAGAGCTTCAGGGTCTGCTGCAGAGTGCCAGGCTGTAAGAAATTTACAGTAAAGTCATTCTAGAGCAGGATGAGAGGTACAGGTAAGATAATCACCAATGTTAACACTACCAAAGCTCAGATAGGGCTTAGGGGAAAAACTTGGTGTGATGTTTTGACTCCTTGTCAGAGAAACCTTGTATCTCAGGGGTTTGCTTTTGAAGAACACCAGCCTGGCAAGCAAGCCATGAGGGAGGGAGGCATGTGCAGCTGAGGCCATTGATGAGGCTTAGGTAGATCCAGTAGAACTAGGAGTATATACGGAAGAATTTGTAAGTTATGGGACAGTACTTTACAGTGTTTGACCTTTCATAGTGCTTATAGCTTTTCATTCCTTCTCCCAAAGCTGATATTGCCTTAGATTCTTCAGGCAGCTTTATACCTGGGCAAATAAGACCTATAGAGAACCTGTAAGGTTTTTCTACAATGTGGCTTAAACAGAGGTAACCTTTATTACTTGCTGAAAATCTCAACAGTCAAGGAGACCAAAGCAAAGAGGAAGAGAAAGCTGATTGTGGACAGTGTGAAAGAACTGGATAGCAAGACTATTCGAGCCCAATTAAGTGACTACTCTGATATTGTTACTACTTTGGACTTGGCACCTCCTACTAAGAAACTGATGATGTGGAAGGAAACTGGTGGAGTTGAAAAGCTCTTCTCTCTGCCTGCACAGCCTTTGTGGAATAACAGGCTACTGAAGGTAATGTTTTTGTGCCAGTTGCTTTCTAAATGGACTATATTCAGGATTGTACCTCATATAGTAAACATCAGCATATGGATAGCAGTATTCATAATTTTAAAACAAAAATCATTGAAACAGCTGAAGTAACACCTATGCTTAAATTACTTATTGGTTACAGAAATAAATTATTTTCTTTAAATGTTACTACTGTTGGAGGGGAGCTTAAAAAACGGGAAAGGGAGATGGCCCAATATTACTTGGTCTGAAATAAGAAATTCAGGACACCGAGAACTACAACAGTGAATAATGTAACCCTTCCCCCTGTAGCTCTTTACTCGTTGTCTTACACCTCTGGTACCAGAAGACCTAAGAAAGAGGAGGAAAGGGGGAGAGGCTGACAACCTTGATGAGTTCCTTAAAGACTTTGAAAACCCAGAGGTTCCTAGAGAGGAGCAGCAACAACAACAGCAGCAACAGCAGCAACGAGATGTCATTGGTTTGTGATTTGTTAAGATGCTCTGCTTTCCCTCAGAGCTTATTTTTCTGCTTTGTTTATGCTTTATATTAAGTCACCAAAGATTATGATTGAAACAAACAGCTTTGTAATGGTTGTTTAGCTTGATATACTGTCTGTGACTTAAAATAGCATTTCTTTCCTAGAAGTACTTAAAAATTCAGTTTTCTCCACTGGATTAAATGGGTATTGGATTTGATTCTATACCCATGTGTACCAATTCTATTTAAATCACGGCAAAGGCTATGCAGGCTGTTAAGAGTGCTCAATTCTAAATTAAAAACAGATTTGATTTAGTAATGTAATTTCAAACAGTATCTAAAACTGGGTTTGTTGTGAAACTAGATGAACCTATTATAGAAGAACCAAGTCGTGTACAAGAATCGATGATGGAAGGCAGCAGAACCAACCTGGATGAATCTGTTATGCCACCCCCACCACCTCAGACAGGTGTCAAACGCAAACTGCAACAAGTAGAACCAGAGCCAGTGTTACCTGTGAGTAAGACTTTTTTTTTCTCCCTTTTTTTTGGTTTTGTTTTTGAGAATGAGAAACAGATAATGTCTTTGAGCAGATTTGAGGCACCAGCTTTCTGTGGTGTTGTGACACTGCTCCAGCATATCTTGCAGTCTTTGGTAGTCTTTTTAGGATTTTTCTTAAATGGAAAGCTTGCTGAAACATTTAAAATGTGGGTAGGATAAAGAAGTTGCACTGTTTCCTCCAGAAAAATGTCTGAGTGAAGTGTATTACTTGCAAAGCTATCAAGTTCCTTTGTTTGGCAAGTGTGTATGAAGTAGCTTTCACTGATGAAAAAAGGATTGTGGTAGATGCACAAACTTTGCATTTAAGATAGTCTTTGTGTTCCAGGGTTAAGGGTTTGAAGAAAAACTTTGATCTTCTGGAAAGCTTTCCTAGTAGTATCTACCTGTTCTGTAAAAGCTGTGGTGCAGTGTGATAGGAAACTGTATTTGTAAAGGGGAAAGGAAATGGGCAAAATGAAAGGTGCCTTTTCTTGCTGGATGCTTACCTGGTGAGAACAGCCCTGGTTTATGCTGTCTTTCTTGTATTTGTGTGGTTTTTTAATGCCGCTTTGTACATATTTTTTGGCTAATGGGTTGTTCATAGTAGAATGAGAGTGTTTAGATGTTACTTTATCTTACTAAGAAGAGTGGCAGCTGCTGCTCCACTTGGCCATGTCGTTGGGTGAGATTGTTATCGTCTGTGTATGCTGAAGTCAATGTATCATGCTAACCAGATCAGGGCTCTAGCAACATACCTGTAGCAGTAACCAGCTGTATGACTCTGAAATGGAAGTTACTTTGAGCTGTTTCGGGGTATGTGTAGAAACAGTTTCAAGTGTTAAGGTACTTTATTGGCAAACATTTAATTGTGCATAGATTCAGGGGGAGAGTACTGTATAATAATTTTATTAAATCTGGCCACATAAATCCTGCTGAACTGCTTTTCTGGATCTTCTTCTTGACACAAACATCTTGTGAGAATGATGTTTCAGCACCAGAGTCACACATACATTTTCAGAAGCTTTACAAAATACCTACATTGTAATTCCTTCATGCTTGTATTGCAAAGAACAACACTTTGATATTTTGAAGATGTCTTGTTCCAGTGAGTTAAGTGTCTTTATGTAGCACTGCATCTGGTTATGTGGGATTTAAAGTTGCATGTTCTGGTCCAAGAAATGAGGTCAGTTGTTTGGATGGTGGACCGAGTGAAGTTATTGGAAAGGCTTTTTCCTTATAGTGGTATCATAACTTCTGGCTTGAGCAGACTCTGAAGGATTAAAAATATATATATCAATGGCGGAACAAAACAAGACTGCTCTTAATTTTTCAGAACTAAAAAATTCTGAAAAATGGCAAAGATATTTAGAGACTTGGATTTCATGAAACTGGTTTGTAGCATCTGCATTCTGTTGTAAAAAGCACTGATAAAATTATCTTATCTGTTTAACTGTATTGTGTACTTTGAAAGCATCCACCATCACAACAGCTGGAAATACCACCTGTAGAAATGCCTCCAGAAGAGCCTCAAAACATCTGTCAGCTAATACCTGAGCTGGAACTTCTGCCAGAAAAAGAGAAGGAGAAGGAAAAGGAGAAAGAGGAGGAGGAAGAAGAAGAGGTAAGAACTAAGCTCTCAAAGGCAAGCTGTATAGAAAGGATTTGTGTGTTCCCTAACAGTGTTTGACACCATTCACTAAATGGTGTAAGAAATCTTCAACCCTTACTTGGGAAATTATAACCTCTGGAAAAATAGATTTTAAAATTATTCCTTGACTGTTCTATAAATTGCATACACGTTCTGCTTTGAATTAGAGGGTTCTCCTGTTCACACACATGGCTGGATTAAACCAGTCTATATATTTATGATGACTTATACAAGAAATTTCGAACTTAATTTTATTATACCATTTTAAATAGTTCATGCCATGTAATAAAAAAATAAATAAATCTACTTTTAAGAAAACTGAAGTGATGATTTGACCTTGGCTTGACACCAGGTTCCACCAAAGCTACTGTGTCGCTCCCCTCCTCAGCTGGGCAGGGGAGAGAAAAATATAATAATGAAAGGCTCTTGGGTCAAGATAAGGACAGGGAGATCACTCAGCAGTTACTGTTGCAGGCAAAACAGACTCAATTTGGGAAAATTAATTTATTACCAATCAAATCAGAGTAATGAGAAATATAAACTACATCTTAAAACACCTTCCTCCCACCCCTTCTTCCCAGGATTAACTTTACTGGGAAGATTTCTCTACCTCCCCCCCCTACAGCAGCACAAGGAGATGGGGAATAGGGCTTGCAGGCAGTTCATCACATGTTGTCTCTGTTGCTTCTTCCTCCTTGGGGGAGGACTTCTCACTCCTGCTCTAGCATGAAGTCCCTGCCATTGGAGACAGTCCTTCATGAACTTCTCCAACATATGTCCTTCCCGTGGGCTGGAGAACTTCATTAATCGCTTCAGTGTGGGTCCTTTCCATGGGGTGCAGTCCTTCAGGAACAGACTGCTCCAGTGCAAGTCACCTGTGGGGTCACAAGTTCTGACAGCAAACTCACTCTTTCCATGGGTCCTGCTAGGAGTCTGCTCCAGCATGGGCTTCCCACAGGGTCCGAGCCTCTTCTGGGCTCTGGCATGGGGTCCTCCACAAGCTGCAAGTGTATATCTGCTCCACCATGGGTTGCAGGGGTGCAGCCTGTCTCACCATGGTCTTTCCCATATGCTGCAGAGGAATCTCTGCTCTGGTACTTGGAGCACCTCCTCCCCTTCCTTCTCCACTGACTTTGGTGTCTGCAGAGTTGTTGCTCCCATGCATTCTTACTCCTCTCTCCAGCTGTAGTTGCACAGGTTCTGCTGCCCCCCTCTACCTACTAGAGACTGATGTTAGGCATTTAATGTAACACTTGGTCCTTGCTGCTTTGAACAGGAAGAGTTTTTAATGGTGTATCTATAGGTGAAGAAAAAATAGCTTGCAACAAGTCAGCAAATGAAGTAACAACTGCAGTAGTTCACCAGAACTAGTAACCTTGAAAGCTTTGATTTATTTTCAGTTGGAAGGAATATTTTTGAATATTTTCATTTGGAAGGAAGGTATTTAAAACATCTAGTCCAATTGCCTGTCCACTTGAGAATGTTGCTGGATGCAGATAAATGCTAAAGTAGTACAATGAAGAGGAAGAGTTACATGCTGACTTACTCTTGAGAAATATAATAATTGGCCAAACAGTCTTTCTGCACAGCTTGAGGCTCATGAGTTCAGATGAGAAACAAAGTAGTTTGCATGTGTTGCTTTCATTGTGAATTTTAATTGCTTGTTTGAAAGAAAATTATTATTTTAAAAGCCATATATAACATGTCTTCCATAAAGAAGTACTGCTCTGTGTAGGTGAGTGCTCCGTAGGACATGGCGAGCGGAGTATTTACAACTGGTCTTTGCGGCTTTTAGCAACAACCTATTTTCTTTTTCAGTGGTTCTGTTTCCACAGTGAAATAAGAACGTGTCTGTGTTTTATTGATATTTGCAGATAAAGGATTGCTAATACCACGTTCAGTACTAGCGTTCCTAGATGAGAATGAAGTGTCTCTTCTCATTCAGCTGTCGAGACTGAACTTTTTTTTTTTTTTTTTACTAATTGCCAGCATGACATTTTGAGGTATAATTAAAGTGTCAGTCAACCTTACTCCGGTAATCGGCTTACATGTGTCTTCCTCCGTTCCACTTCCGGCCTCTACTAGATGTATCCTGTGATTCAAGTCATCTAAAAGAATGATGAAAAGAAGCTTCAGTGGTACCTAGAAATACCTCTTTGATTTCATAACTCAGTGGACGAAAAGATTATTGTGTTGTAAATGTGTGCATTTTGGCTGCTTGCAGGAGGAGGATGGCACAGGGGGTGATCAGGATCAAGAAGAAAGGAGATGGAACAAGAGGACTCAACAAATGCTTCATGGACTTCAGGTACACATGATAATTTGCTTTCTCTTAAAGTAGCTTTTGAGTGTGCCTACTGACACTTCTAACTCGGGTTAAAAGCTTTCCTTGCAGCAGATGTTACAGACTGCCCTGTTTTGGCAGGGGAAAAAATGCTTGTAATTGATAAAATCATAATATAATTGACACTTTATTCAAAAGAATGTTTGATGTTAATTTTTTCATTTAACTTTTTTTCAACTTTTATGTTCCCATTTTGACATGCAAGTAAGACTCTCAGAAATTAAAATTTTAACATAATTGGGTACGTTTGTTTTTCTTTAATGAAACCTTAGCATTTCTGATTTTGTGCTATCTGACCCTAGGCAAACCCAGTTAAGTCCTAGAGTTAAAACCATTTTACAGGATGTTTACTCCCAGCTAGGCTAGTCTGAAAACTTCCAAGCTGTGATAAGCTGAATCTGCAGCTGACCTTGGCTGAGGTGCAGTGTTACTTTGCAGTGTATGGCTTCAGTCTTCACAGACAAATAATCTTTGTAGGATGGATTATTGCTTTCTAGAGCTAAAGAGCTTTTTTTCTTAGAAGATAATTGAGTACCCCTAATACACAGTTAAACTTAAGTGCAAACTGCTGTCCGTTTGTCTATAGGTCTTTGTATGTTTGCTTCGTATGTTCTTGGACTACCTTTCAGCCTAGTTTGCCTTTCCTACTCCTTTGTTCTCTTAAGTGTTTTGGCAACTCCTGAGAGTCTGCTGTCACTGAAGTCTGTCAGTTCCATCTTTCTAAGCTGTTTTTGGTTGCCAAAGTCATTCTCACTTTTGTGAAATTGATGTTCCATCTCTACTGATAAAAGCTCATTGTAATTATTGCATCTCTGAACTTCCAGCGAAGTGGGTTTGGGAGGAGGAGAGCATGCTATTGAATTTTCAGTAAACTGAAATTTTGGGAGTATTTTGTGTTACATTAAGTTTCTCAAAAATTATGTGATCAAGCAAAAGCTTTACATTTCTGGAAAATGTTATGAGTTATATCGTAAGAATTTCCTGCTTACATCTTTAAACAATGAAACCTTAATTTTAAACTCCTAAAGAACCCTTACGATGTTTAAATACATTTAAATTTAGTTCAGATTGCATTGTGTACTACTGTGATTTAAGTTAGTTCTTTTGCACACCTGCAAGAATTCCACTAGTTCAAGTAAGATTGTTTTAAGCTATTGTGGTTTAACCCTGGTAATTAGCAAAGCCCCACACAGCTGCTCACTCACTACCCCTGGTAGGATGAGAAGGAGAATTGGAAGGATAAAAGCAAGAAAACACTTGGGTTGAGATAAAGGCCACTTAATAGGTAAAGCAAAAGCTGTGTGCACAAGCAAAGCAACATAAGGAATTCATTCATTACTTCCCGTTGGCAGGAAGACGTTTAGCCGTTTCCAGGAAAGTAGGGCATCATTACATGTAATGGTAACTAGGGAAGAGAAGTGCTATAACCCCAAATGCACACACCCCTCTTCTTTCCCCCAGCTTTTATTACTGAGCGCGACGTATGGGATGTGGAAGATCCCTTTGGTCGTCTGGGGTCAGCTCTCCTGGCTGTGTCTCCTTCCCTGCTTCTTGGGTACCCCAGCCTCTTTTCTCCAAAATAAAAACATTTGCTCTAATCCAAAACACGATGTGCTAAGAATATTAACTCTGTCCCAGCCCAAATCAGTCAACTGTTGCTTAAAAATTATTTTTAAAGTGTACTGTTGTTTAGTTGGTAGTGTTTTTCTCTCTGAATGTTTAATCACAGTTTCTCAGTAGAGCTTCAGAATTCCCTTTGGACTTTTTTTTTTTTTTTTTATTCCTCCAATTTTTTCTTCTATGTGCCCAGAAGAACGTCACACTGAATGGCTGAAACATTAAGTCTGTAATGAGATTCAAAGTTAAGATCTGTTTAATATAAAGTAATTCGGTTTGACCAGCCTAATATCTTTTAATCTATTAGATATTCCAGAGCAGACGGTTCTGTTTTAAATTGAAGACGTCAGTTGTTTTTCTAGCCAGCAAACAGATGTATTTTCCTGATATATTTTTTTTAATATATTCTGGCCAAGATTTTGAAAAAATATAAGTGGCTCTGGGTACTTAGTTTCAGACAAAAAGAGGAGTTTTAGAAATAAACAGGCTTTCACCCTGGGAAAATTATGCATCTTTGAAAGAACCTTAGCTCTTGAAATCATTTTAAACAATAGACCATTATTATTTTTGGAGTTATTTTTATCTTGAGAAATAAACTGGGGTTTTTTTGTTCTTATTGAAAAATATTTGTCTTGTAGTCAGAAGAGACTGGTGGTGCAGAAAGAAAATTTTCTAGCATACTACAGTGTTTCTAGAATATGTGACTATAAGTTGCACAGATTCCAGACTGATATTTTTTTTTTTCCCCCACACATCTCTGGGAAGCCGACTTGGTTTCATTTAAATTAGATCCGTATAGAAATTTTTATGTACGTGTTGTTACATCACCCTCCAATGTTGAGTCCTTCCCAGTCCCTTACAGTGTCCTGGATGGGACGGCAACCGGAATATTGCCAAGGGACTTTCTTGTTTGTATGTAGTTCTCTTTTTGATTTGTGGTATTGATGTTTGTGTTTTTCAGAGAGCTCTTGCGAAGACCGGAGCAGAATCTATCAGTTTGCTTGAGCTGTGCAGAAATACAAATAGAAAACAAGCAGCCGCAAAATTCTACAGTTTCCTGGTACTTAAAAAGCAGCAAGCTATCGAGCTGACACAGGAGGAGCCTTACAGTGACATCATTGCAACCCCTGGTCCCAGATTTCATATTATTTGAATGGTTAGATACAGCAGAGCTAGTGTTTGTTTCACTAGTGCGTACACGTATTGCCCCATCTGTAGGGCCCCCAAGACCATCGCAGAAAATTTAGATTTTATTGTCTGTATAAAGTACTTGGTTTTTCTATTTGGGTTATTTTGTTTTTTGTATTTTAAATTTACCACTTAAATTTTTAGTGAAACTGCTGGAGTGGGTGGCTTGAGTTCCAACTGCAGAAACCAGACAGCTCGAGAACCCACATGAAGATTGTTTTAACAACTTGGAGCAGATGTGTGCAATATTGGTGCATGTAATGTTGGGTATTGATGAAAATGTCTTACGATAATTTGACTAGTCGATTCAATAGTGATATTTTTAACCTACACAAGCAAACCTGAATGGCCAACCTATTGTCTGATTAAAAGCTTTTGCCAAACTCCTGAAATGTTCGGTCTGCTTATCATAGTAGTGGGGTTTTGCCCCTTCCCTAGATCCCTGTGCACACGGCGGGTCTCTTACAGCTGCCGATGTGGAAGGTGGTGCCTGATCCGTCAGCTTGCTTGGTCACTGCATTTTTGCAGTCAGATTTTTGTAGCCCTTGATGCTAAGGGAAACGGGTGTCTGTGGAAAGCACTTCCTCTCTGCGATACTATTACATACATGAAAGGATAGAACATGTGTTAAGCATTTTAGATGAAACATTCCTTTTCACTTAGCACCTCGTTACGGTCCACTACTGATAATGGCTAATTACTGTTAATAAATGTCAAATAAAAACTCTAGTCATTTCATTTAAACCTTTTAAGATGTCAAAATGCTTTAGGTTTGTTACAGCTGTATATAAACTCCAGACTTATTAAAACAGACTTCTAGATTGTAAATTATCTGATTTATTTTAAGCAGGTATATGAAGGTAAGGATAAGGGAAGCTGAACAGATTGCCTTTGTAAAGATGCTAAATTTAGATACCACCTGTACTGAAAGGGCGACAAACTTGAATATACAGTACAAACAGGCACAGTTCCACTTAATTGTGTAGTGTATTAATGGCTCTTTGGATATATTTATGGGTTTAGTGTCAGTTTTTCCAATAATGCACACTCCTGTGTTCAAAAAATTTACTAGTTTTGCTAAAGAAGTCCCATTTGATTTTAATTATAAAGAATGAAGCTTTACTGTTAGACCAGGTAGCACCAGAAATTATGTGAATATATTGATTATGGAAACCTGTCTTAACTTTTTTTAGGGCAAAATTATTCACACTGAAGGTTCTGGTTTTAATGTTGGCACTTTTGTGAAATAATTCTGGGACTCTGAAAATTCAGTGTATACTCAACTGTAAAATTATGTGAATGTTTAAAAAAAATCTGAGACTACACAATGACCATGTTTTAATAATCCTTGAAAAAGTTAATTGTATAAAGTTACTGCAGCTTTATTTTCAACATGATGTGCCTGTAAAACCATGATTTTCCCCTTTGTAAAAAGAGACATTGTAGATAACTTGAATGTTTAATTATAGAAAAGGTCATTAGTTTCTTGTTACACATTTTTAGTCTGTTTTTGTTGCTTTTCAAGGTTAATATTCTTGAAAATAGTTGATGCTGTTATGTATAACTTTTCTAATAAAAGTTGTGTTATAAGCTGTTACGTATTAGCTCCTTACCTTGTCTGAACGCTTTTAGTTTCTGTAGCAGGGACCTAGCTGCTAGTTTTGGTATTAGGTGTGGAAGTGGATTTCTTGCCATTAGGAAGGAGGAATTGTTTTACTGGCTGTACTGTGGTTTTGTTCAAGCATTCTGTGCTAGGAATGTCTGTGCGGAAAATCAGGGGAGACTGTCTATAAAACGTGATTCGTCTCCATGCCAGTCAGTTCTGAATGCCAGAACGTATCCAGCTTGGCTTCTTGTAGCTCTGCTCTTCCCTTGCTTCTGGAGTTGCCTCTGCATGTAGGTATGTCAGAGCTGCTGAAGTTAAGTGGTGGTGCTTGTAGATTCAGATGCTTGGATCTCAGCCTGTGGAAGCGGTGCCTCTCCCCTGGAGTCACTCAGGTTACCTGCAGAGCTTGTGTGGAGCCCAGGGCTGACACGGGCTGTCTCTGGAAGTTGAGGAACCAGCCTGGTTTTAATAAGATGTCTTTGTCTGTGCTCCAAGCAAGAGTGGCTGTACTGCTCTTGAGCTACCTGGGGAAGCAGTCAGGCCAATTCTTTGTGCTGTGAGTCTTATTGCAGGCAGGGTGGCCAGTACTGGGCTAGCTTGGGTTGTCTGTGTATGCACACAGTGTATCTGCACCAGAAAATGCAGGCTTGTTTGTTTGGTTTGTATTTTTTTGTTCCTTTGGTTAAAGCTCTGTAAGGGAGAGAAGTGTGGGAACTTGGGTGTTCACGTTAGAATGAAAGATAACATTTCTGCCTTTTTTTTTATATCAATAATCTAGGATTAGATTATCTTTTGTCACCAGTTTTGTTCTGTTACACCACTGATCAGGACATGGCAAAATTTTGCACAAATGTGTGCTCGTGATCATACTAGATATAACCCGAGGCAATGGGTGCAAGTTCTGCTTTATAATGTACAGGATTTCATTTGTAAGGCACGAGAGTTTGTGACACAGCCTGCAAGTAGTACCAACAGGCTTGGGTTTCTTGGAAGGCAGGCTTCCCAGTATCATACCCATCAACTGTTGAATAAGGTCCAAGGAATGCTGACAAACAAACCATTTGTTCTGTTTCTCCTGTATCTATTTCCCTACTGCGTTACTGCGTAGACAGATGATGAGATGCAGAAAGGCTATCTGTCGCACAGCATTTATTCTGTTTACCCTGTGACTGCTGTTCATTACAAAGATATTGGAGTACTTAAAAAAAGTACAGCATCTGCATTTTATTATAGTTCTTTTTCAAACAAATGTCTAAACAGCTTTAAGGGAATTAACCATAAGCGTTCGGTTAGTTTTCACTAGATAAGAAGCCATTTTCCCAGCAGTTCAGTGAGTAACACCATCTACTGCTCAGAAACCAGTCTTCTTGTGAGGGATCCTTTGGACTTTGGTAGCATTGCTGTGAAATGTGTTCCCTGACACTTTACCCTGTAGGCTGGACCCTCCCTGGTGTGTTTGGCTGCAGCTTTGCACTGCACCAGTGAGGGAGGAGCCTCTCTGCTCTGTCTTCCCTGCTGGCAGCAGGTTTGTTCCGTCTGCACATCTGAAGTATTTGCATCTAACTGCTTTCCAAATTACACCTTGTCGGTGGGTGGAAAGGAAGACAGTTCACGAATCTAAGGAAATGTTTCTGCAAGGAGATTCAGTTGCTGAATGAAGTCCTGCCCTGCACATCTGACCGTATTGAAGACTCACTGCTCCTCCTTTCTCCCATTGTGCCAGGGGCAGAAGGGAGGAAGTCAGACGGGTAATGTTATCTATGTCTGTAGGTCAAATAGTGCTCTGCTGCTGAGAAGGGTATGGGTAGAGGGCTCTTCGTACTTCACAGGATGTTTTCTAAGGTATTCTAGAAACTAGAACATCTAACTTACCTTCAGCCAATGCTTTTAGCTGTCACTGGAACTCACACTAAAGGATTTTAAACCAGCTTGGTCAGGTCCTGACTGGTAGCTCTTGTGCAATTGCTGCAGGGACTTTGTTGGAGGGTGAAGTAGATGGTTTTAGGGGTGTTGAGCTGGCCCATCTCTTGTAGGCACTACGTTGACTTTTCTGCTTTGATCTTTCCACCTGCAAATAATGGAGGGTGAACTTCAAAGGGTTATTCTCCACTTCCTGTTGTCATCCCACAGCCAACAAACGTGTCTGTGGGGTTGTACGTAACAGATGACCTTTTGCGGGGAGGAGTGGGGTTCAGGTAAGTTTTTTTTCTATTTCCAAAGCTCTTCAGTGTCTGCTACTTGTGGAACATAACCCTCAAGTGGTTGTCATGTTCCTGCTTGTGCTTTTTCAAACATTTTTCTTTTGTTGTACCTACAAGAATGTGCTGGCTCTATGCTGTGAACTTCTGCAAGATGTAGAAAAGCTAAAGGACCAGGAAATAGACTGTCCCAACACAATGAAGAAAGGACGTTTCTCATTGAACATCTGGTAAAGCCACCGGAGAGACAAAAGGAGGAGGTAGAAAAAGGGAAGGTTTTCCCTCGTTATTCTCACACAAGCAGTTTTTGCATTTATCTTATTTCAAAACGCTTTCAAGCGAAGTCCAAAAAAAAAAAATAAAAATCCCAAAGCTCAGCTAGGAGAAACTTCCTATTGGCCAAACACTAATGTTAATGTTGTGTTAGAAGCAGAATAAAGTGCCAGAAACTTTCTGGGAGAACACACCCTCCCGTTTCACTTGGCCCCGGCTATTCCCCAGCAGCCAGGAAGGATGCAAGAAGTAGTTTGGCTGTCATGAGCTTGGTCTCTACATGTTCTCCGCCCCCCAGCCTCCCCAGCTTTTCTCGTTTGCCCAACTTTTGTTTTCAATGAAAACATAACATAGCCTGAAACTAACGTTAAATAAGTGAGAGATGTGCAGTTGACCTTTAATCATGGCTGTTTATAGATGCCGTTTGACGTTGGTCAGGAATATGTGTGATGAGAAACATGGGTTTGCTCCTGACACTGAGCATCCTTCTAGAGCAGATGGGGGTGTAGAGCCAGTAGCGTTCTCCGTGCAAAGATTCCTCTTTAAATTAAACTGCTGCTCTCTTAGAATACGTCCCCTTTCCCTGCCTTGCAGTACCCAGGCAGTGCTGGCAATTATTTTTGTACAATTTAGTTCTTTAGGTTTGGGGATGGTGGGAACTGACTCAAGGTAAAACCCACCAAAAGAAATACATTTGGGTTTTGGTTTTTTTTTTCTTCCTCCTGCTGGATTGATTCCCGTATCCTGTGCACTGGGCAGCTGTACAGGAACATGTGCCAGCACAGCACAAGAAGCACCAGGCAGGAGAAGAGAGAACGGAAAGGGTGAGGATTGCTTTTTCAGATGGCTGCGCCAGCTTTGCATGTGTGTTAAATCAGCCTAAGAAAATTATTCACAATAACGCTGTTTGAACTCAGCACTGGCTAAAACTGGTGCATTGGCACGTTTATCGTCAACTGGCGCAACAGTGCCAATATTCCGCTTCTCCAAGGTAGAATATTATCCTTCAAATGGAGTATTTCTGTGGCAGCGCTCAAGTCCGGCTGGTGCCAGCAGATGTGTCTGCACTAGCTTTCTGCTCATTTTGTGAAAGGTAATACCTCCAAGTCCTCGCATTACTTAAGAATAAGCCAGAACTGGCGTCAACGTGCACTTCACAGGCAGCGTGTACCACACATTGCAGTGGATTTTTAACTCTGAAATGAGGGGATCAGGATACCATAAGCCCATCCACTGCTGAGCATTTTTGCAGAAAAGCTCAGCTGAATTTGTTTTTTGTACGCATTGAACTTCTCATATTCCTTGACTACGGGATTAATCTCCAAAACAAAAGAAATGCTGACATTTAAGGAATAAGAAACCGCAGTCAATATTGTGAGAAAAAATAGAAGGAGAAGCAGCTTAACATTTGGATTCAAAAACCAGATTTGATGCTTAGCTTAGGAATGTTTCCCTGATTGGTCAAATAACTGATGAGAGACCCTGAAAATAAAATAAATGTACCATTTTGTGTCTTGCAATTACATGAATGCAAACTTGTAGCTGGTCTCAATGATGCTGAGGGAGGCAGCAATGAGCCAGAAAAGCCATGAAAGGGTTTGTTATGGTGGCAGGCACTTAGCAACACAAGCTGCAGGTTTTCCTTGATCGTTTCTCAAGACCGAAATAAGTGCAGAAGACACCGGGTGCTTCCAGTGCTAAGTTTCATCTTCACGTCTGTCAGAAGTAGTTCCAGTTCGTTAATTGTGCCAGGCTGCTCCCTGCGGTGTGAGCTGGAGCTGGGCTCTCTGTCGCCTTGGCCACCGAGCCTGTGGAATTACAGGGAGGCTCTGTTTGGAGCTGAGCAGATACCCCGATACCAAAACAGGTTGAAAACCAAGCCCAGGAAGAGCAGACCTGCCACATGAGAGAGGAATGTGTCAGGAATACTGAAACCATCCTTCACAGCAGCAGCAAAGCCACCATCATTCCCTTGCCATGTCTGTGCTGTTCCCTTGGCGGGGGTGATGTGACCATCGGAGAGCTGCAGGTGTTTGAGGGGTTTTACTGATTCTTAACGGGCTGCTTTTGATGAGGAACAACTGCGGCTCAGGCTCCTGTGCATGCAGCTGTGGAGGAAGTTTTTGATGCAGCTCAGACTCCTCGCTCTGATCTGGGACTTCCCTGGTGGGCAGATGCAGGTCACTCCCAACACGAGGAGGAGGAGGAGGCTGAGCCTGCCTCAGAGAGGAGTGTTACTTTTAACTAGATAGGTAGACATGTAACCTTACCTAAAATCATTCTGTATTCATGGCACACTTTGCTCTTAAGCCTTGCTAATGCTGTATCTGTTAGGAAAGGGCCCTTCTGGCTCGGTGTGATGTGCAGATCTTTCACGCCCCAAGGGAGATACAGTGGGTACCAAATCCAGCCAGGTGTGCTGGGCACACGTACAGCTGAGCCATGGGGCTCTGAACTGCCAAGGCTGGACTGAAAGCGGGAGGACTGTGGGTTTTCATTGCACAGAAAGTGGAGGCAGAAGGTCTGCCAGCTGTGGAGGAGGATTTGGCAGGATGAGAGCCAGGACCTGCAGTCCAGCTGACGGGACAAGGATATGACAAAGTTACACGCCTTCTCAAAAGATTCCCAGTTACAAACACGAACATGTTGTCTCTGTGGTCTTTTTTCAAAAGTCCTCTTCATTGCTGTGGTCCCTGAGGCCCAGGAAAGTGGTGGAATCACAATCCCTGGAGGTATTTAAAAGACGGGTAGACATGGTGCTGAGGGTCATGGTTTAGTGGTGGTTTTGGCAGTGTCAGGATGATGATTGGACTCAATGATCTGAAAGGTCTCTTCCAACCTAGACAATTCTATGATTCTATCCAAATTAAACATTGCAGAAGTAGCCAATGTTTAAAATAATCCCTTACAAACTTTAACTTCTCCATATTTTTTTCCTTCGATCAGCTAAATTAGATCTTCTCTTTCAGGCTTAGGGTTTAGAAGCACAATGAGTTTTTGATGAAAGTCATGTAACATTGGGCAAAAGGCCAAGAAAAGAAGATTTAAAGGAGTTAATTTCCTGCTGACTGAAGGTTGTGTGTGAAGTCACACTTATTTATCTTCCTTTGTGACTCCTTATTTCCTTCCGGAAGGGGAAGAAAACCTGTCTTCATGGCATTTCTGCACTCATATTTTAATTTTAGAGGACCTCATAAAAAAAAGGACCAAGAATCTAAGCAGTCCAGAGAAGGATCTTAATTTCTTGAAATATTTAAAGTACTGTGAAGCAGAAACAACCCACAGAAAAACGTCATCAGCTATCTCCTACCAACTTAAATATCTGTCCACGTGGCCACTGAGAGGACTGAGCTAATCTACTCCCTCCATGCCCAGACTGGTCTCATAGAGCCATAAACCTTTCTTGGAAGAGGTCTTTCTCGGAAATCACATTCCTGAATATGATTCTATGATTCTCTTCTCTTCATGAATCTGCAACTGTAGTCATTGGCTCTCATTTATTTTCTCCAGCACTGGCAATTTGTTGTTTCTCTCAAATGTTCATCTGGCTCTGTTTTGTTTAATTGTGGTGTCTCCCAAAGGTCTACACTAATGAGTTTCTGCATTCATACCATATGCTTTCTTTGCTATGGAGAAGTCTAGCTGTACAGAAAACAGATTTTGAGACTCTTTCTATTCCCTTCCTCTTCTGTCCTCAGATCTGAAGGGTCTTCTAGGCAGAAGAGGCTTCTTGGGTCACTTCACCCTGGTAGTTATAACCAGATCACATCTTAACATTGCTCCCACATAATTTAGATATATGGCAAAACTTCGAAAGGAATTGTTCACTTCCTCCTTTGGATTTAGATTAACTAGTTTTTTTTTAACTTTTTTTTTTTGAGATTTTTTTCCATTTGAAATCTCAGAGGCCAAGGTCATCCACATGCTCAGAAAATGTTGACAACTATTCAAGGAACTGCGCTTCTCAGGGTGGCAAGAGGCAGTCTGAGAAGGTTTTAGGATGCTTGAGGTAGCTAAAACTAGCACTTTCCTCCATGGAATTGTTCGAGGCCAGGTTGAGTGAGTCTTTGAGCACCTTGATCCTAGTGGAAGGTGTTCCTGCCCATGGCAAGGGAGGTTGTAACTAGGTGATCTTTAAGGTCCCTTTACCTCAAACCATTCTACGATTCTATGATGATTCTATAACATCAGCACTGGAGCACAAGGCTCCCAGGAAAGAACCAGCCAGTTACCCTGGAGATCATCACAGGTAACAAAGGAAATTACCCAGACTACTCAGCTGGTAAAAACAACCCATAGGAGCTAAATATCCTGGACAGAGAATATAAAAAATCTCATTTTAAATTATCCAGTTAGGAAACAGCTCAGCAGGGAATGTTCTTTACAAGAAAGTCCTTGAAGGACTATTATTCCCTCCCTTTCTGGCAATTGCTGTCTCTTCTCTCCCCTGAATTCCCATTCCAGGGCATTTCTGGCACAGATCTGCTATCAACAGCAACGTTTAGTTTAGTGAAGCCTCACAAATCCAGCTCCAGTAGCATAAAAGAGTTCCCTCCTGCATTTTCTCCATATGAATCATTTTGTTTCCAGTTTTCTCTTCTAGATGCAATGGGAGCAGTGTTCAAATGACATGCCAGTTTTTCAGATTGTCCATCAAGTTGAAAGTGTACATGAGTGTTGTTGGCTAATCTAGGTCCATGTGTGGCCTGTTCCTTGATCCAAAACATTATTGGTTGGCTGGAACATAAGGACATGTGGAAGAACCTGGTGGTTTTAGTCCTAAGAGAAACAGCAGGATGGAAGGTGCCTCACTCCAATACAGCTCTGTTGGGAAACTTCCTGGGCAGGGACCCATACATGCACTGTATTCTCACATACATACTGATTCTCCTGAAGGTTGGAAACAAGGACAATGACATTGATGTGCACTGGGACTGAGGGGCAACTGTCCAGAGGAGTTTGTATTGTTGGGCAGTGGAAATGCGTGGCAGAACAGATTTGTTCAGAAGAATTTGGGGGAGCTACAACAAATTTCCTGTAGTTGAGGACTTTTTTATTTTTTTAATGGCGCCGGTTTAACAACAGTAATGCTCTCTGGTATCCTTCAGAAGGAGACTATTTTCTTTTTCTGGAGGCTGTCATTTCTCAACCAGTTTGTTACGGGAGGCTCAGGCAGGTCTGATGCACTTTGTTGGCACCCCAGAGCAGCATCCAGGCCAGCCAGTGTCCTTAGCAGTGGTGGTCATTGCAGCCCATCACAAGGTTGCACAGGACCTACCTTTGCACCCCTTTGTGGCACTGAGATGGATGTCTCAGACTCTCATGGTGCTGAGGGTCCCATCTAAGTAAGAGACTCACCACAGCTGAGGGGTGAGTCTTGGTCATGTCCTGCTCTCTCTGCTTTGGAAGCCTACCTCAAGTAGGAAGAGTGTTAACACCAGAGGATGGCATTTTTCTCCAAGACATGAACTAACTTTTGGGCAATGGTATCAAATCTTAGCTGATTATCTAGCCACTGACAGAAGAGCAGAAGACAAAGCTGTGCTTATGTCTCCAACACACCAGTTTCAGTTTACCTGCTGAAGTTACTGCTGCTACATTATTTTACAGCTTTTGAGATTTTTGCTCAGGTGCTTGTAATATGTATTTTTTTCAATTACAATGGATTTTCTGATTGTCTGGTTCTGTTTTCTTCTGGCTTTACAGACATTTCCCACTACTCAGGATGCCTTCATGTAAACACTGGGCTTATCTGTATGATGCCCCCTGATAAACTTGACTATCAGTTATTCAAGCTCACATTTTTCACAAGCTGGTCAGACTTCTTGAAGCAGACTGAAGTATGTTGCATTAATGTATGGGAAGAGACTTAATCTACTTTTATATCCATTTTCAATAAAATACAATTTTCACTGAATGATCAGCCTAAAACCTTTGTCTCCCAACTTGAAATATATTTCTGAAAGTAATAAAATTTTCCATTACACCAGCAAAGTAGATATTAAATTTTATTTCTCAAAGTATCAGAACTTCTCATCCCTCGAGGGATGTCTTCTGTGTGTCTTTGCAAACTTGATAAATGAACTACAATGAATTCAACTGATGTCCCACCTTTGGAGCAGGATTATTATAAAACAGGGGAAAAGAATGTTTCTACAGCAAATGGAATCAGAAAAAAAAAATCTCCTTGTGTTCCTGGCATACTCAGAAATTTCTTACTAACATTATGACAAGGTATTTTACTCCTGTACATGCACATAACGGTAAGGGCAGCTTGCTATACACTGCACTGACTTAGCGAAGTCATCCATTCCCCGTGATGGGTGACACAACTATGTCAAAGATAACAGAGCCTGGTGATAAATCCGTTGTGAAGCTTTGACCTATTGTCTTTTGAGTACTCCATCTCCTTGGAACTTTCTCATTTCAAGTGTCCTAGCCTCCTCAGCTGTGGCTCTGTCTTCCTCTGTTTCATTTTCTTTTCCATTTTCTTTCCCCTTATTAAATTCAGACTACCAGATAAATGTTTCATTCTCTTCATCTAGGTATGGAGACCTCACCTGTTCTAGGCCAAAGGCAGAGTGAAGCCTATCCAATATCAGCGGAAATTTTTCCACGTGACTGAAAACAGTCACTTTGGAAAAGTGTGGTACCTTGTCACATGAAGCAAATATGGACTGAAATGCTGGTGCTGTTGAAGAGAGTGAAAATTTCCCAATGGATTTCAGTGAAGTCAGAGTTTTGGCCCTGGAGTTTGTGACCATAGCCTTGGTGATCATGTCCCACAGGAGCCAGGTGCCGAAATGAGCAGAACCAGTGTTGTAGAACAATGGTCTTCATCACCCCATGGGAAGAGGATGCGGGCAGATGTGACCCTCTGTGCCCAAGTGCTGCCCTTACCCCAGGGTACTGCACTGGGCCAGCATCAGCTGCCCCCTCACTCTCTTTATTCCTCCTGGTGCAACAAGAGGTTTTATAATCTCACCCTCTCACCCGTTCCCAGTCAAGATCCAATGCTCCCTCTTCAAAGCCTATTTTTAAACCTGACGGTGTAAAGCAAGACTAATAAATGACACTGTCGGAAACTGAAAAGCTGATTTGTCAGGATTAAGGGAACTGGTGAATATCCTTATGCTGAGAGAACACAATTAATATTCAAACATTATCATTATGAGGCTGTTAACCCATTTGGTCAGTTAATGCGTGTGCTGTCTTCTTGCTTTAGCTGGCAATGGAGCTGGAGCCTCCTCCTTTGATCCACCACCCATGCTGGATCCCGCCTCCTAGCACGAAGCCAGAGCTGGCACAGCATTCACATCTGATGGAAATGGCAGTTTCATTATTCCTGAAATGATTTGCTGAAATTGAAATGTGAGTGCTTGGCACAGAAGGATGCATAGCAGACACCACAGACCAAGCCAAGGAGCCTGGGAATACCCCATACTTAACAAGAAGAACAGTCAGAAAATCCCCCCACCCTTTTCCCTCTAAAATGTCCCTCTGTGTGCAGGTAACAAGGATCTGCAGACTGAATTGTGATTGCAGTTGGAGATGTTTTAAAATCCATTTGCAGGTCACATCTAGCAGGCAGGCAGGCTGTCATCAGCTCTGATTTTGCCATTTCATTTCCAGTCACTCTCATTCATGTGGAAAGATCCTGGAGCGCCCTGGGCTGTGATCTGCTCAGTTCTATTTTTGGCTGTCTCCTTTCTGAAGGAAGGTGATTTCTCACGTGTGGTTGTTTTCCAATTATCACTTGTTGAGACATACCCCCTGGTTATATTACAAAGAGAATCAGGTGGCAACTACATATTTACAAGTCTTTATTCTAAGGCACAGGAATACCTTATTGATCTGAGCTTTGAACTGAAACTGTGGGGAGTCTCTGGAATTGCATTTCTTCTGGTTAAGTTGACCCAGCCTCTTACTCTTCCACACGAGATACAGAAAAATAAGTATTGTCTAATTCACGTGTGTGTGTGTGTGTGTGTGTACAGAGTGAGGGTGGTCCATAGTATAAGATTTAAAATAAGCAAGTCTATAACGTGCTGTAGAGTTCCCATTGTATCTGACATTTCGCAGTTTTTTTCCCAGTCACTGTTCACCCACTGCACACCAAGCAGTGTGACCCAGCTGCTTCCTTCGTTTCAAAAGCTTAATCCTTTTGGGGTATAATATTAGTTTGGAAAGCGCTTTATCAGGAAACACATGGATTTGTGAAGGGATAAGTGGGTGAGCTGGCAGTGCTGTGGCCTTTCTGTTTGTTCTGTCCCACTCACAAGATGTATGGGATTACCTTTGAGCATTCTCGGCAGCCTAAGTTCGAAAACTAGAAAAAGCATGACAATAAATGAAATATTTCCATTAGCAGAGAGCAGATGGACTCGTTCTGCATAAAAAATTAGCTCTAATATTGACAGCATTGCAATAACACATCAAATACAGGAAAATAAAAGCCTTGGGGCTGCTGCGCCAGTTTCTGGCAAGCTGTGCCATGGGCTGTTCAAAGCCACCTTCCTTCCCTGTCACCCTCTGTACTGGCAGGGTCCCAGGGCAGGTCCCAGGAACCCTCAGTGCATCCCAGCTGTCACAACAGGACCAGCAGGGGCTTACTTGGAGCAGCCTTGGCGTCAGTGGAGGCTCCCTTCTGCATGAACGTGCAGGACCAGTGTGGTGAAATCTCCAACCACTGGTTTTCCTCCATTCTACGAGATCCCAGAAGTGTCAAAAGTCCCAGTGAAAGCTGCTGAGAAGAGAGGATCTCTTCTGTTGATGTTGTGGATGTTTCATGGCTCATAACCTTTGATTTTTTTTGGCAGGCACCTTTTCCTTTGCACCAGTGTTGTCAGCAGCTGTCTCTTCTCCCTGAAATTTGAAAGGACTTGACATTTTTCTACAGTTTCTGTTACTTTGGTGAACAATTTATCCTGAAGTCTTTACACCAGCCATTTTCCTCTTCCAGCTGTTTGCACACATCTGATGAAATGATTTCATTAGAGCAGCTTCAAGCTCATTGTAGTCAATGCCCCAGTTTCTGTTACAAGTCACTGAGACGTAGTTCATTTTATTGCTTGTAGTTTTAGAGATTGACATACAGCTGCATCAACATTCTGGTAATTTCTGGCTGTTTCTTGCCCATCTTTTCATTTATAGATGTCCTCTATTTTCTAGGAAACAATACACCCATTATCTTCCTTCTTTCTATGCATTGCTTAATTCAGAAATAAAATTTGAGAACCAATTCACAGTGCTTTTCACCCCAAACACATATATTCAGCCTACGGTGAGTTGTTTTGGCTCTGGTTCATACAAACCAGAGTAACAGATGTAAATATGATACTTGTAGGGCCAGGGAAACTGAAGGAGAAGACAGTGCCAGAAGGATGCACACAGCGTAGGAGCTCCCTGTTTAAGATGTGGGAACGATAAGAAAAGATATCCATGGGTCTGGACTGTGCAGCCTTATTTTTTACCTGGGCATCCAGTATTGGAGATTTCTGTGAGCAACAGCTAATGGAAAACATGCTGGGAAAGAAATAAAAGGTATGATCATGCTGCAAAAAGCACGGGCAACCAGTGGAAACATTCAGTACTAACGTCAGATAGCCATGATGGAAAATGCCCTAAAAATGTATGATTGCCCTCTATAGAGGCTCATAATTGAAATTTCAGTACAATAGTAAGTGGACTATTTCCTTATCAAATGTGACAGAAGGCAGTGCTGACTGTAAGGTACCATACAAATATGAATTATGGCGACCCTAGTGAATAGTCTGACACCTGGAAATCCATCTACCAGTAAGAACAGTTATTTTGTCCATGCCTAAATCATATTTCCAAACCCTTTTCTAGCTGTCAGTAGTTAAGTTAGAAATAATTATGTGATTCAATACCATGTGTCTGGAAAAATAAGTAGTATGAGAAAACAGGTGTTTTCCCTCTGTTCAGCTTTGTTTTACATGCTCCCTTCTGTGCTGCTCTCACTCTCGAAGTATTATAGGAGGGATTCATACTAATCCAAAGGAAGAATCAAGTAGCCTGGAAATACCTTATTCTAAACTATATGCGCTCTTGGGCTCCTGACTCTCAGAGCAGTCTGACAGAGTAAACTGGTGTGACAGATTTTGTCGAAACAGAGGAAGAGAGTTTACTCTTAAGGCAGCAAGGGTTAATCTGCTACAATTTTGCTATGTTAATTAAAAATGGAATGATATAGTGATTGCATCTGGGTTCCAATTAAGCCTAAATCAATAAACCAATGGGTTCAGATCACGGAACTGCTAAACTAATGCAGCAAGTAATCAAACTGGAGTCCAAGAGTGGCAATGGAAGGAATTACTTTGTCTTAGCCCTGTTTCAAGCTCTCGTGAGAGCAAGGGGCAGAATTTAAGGAAAAGCCAGCCATCTCAGGCTGCAGGCTGTAGTCTAACCGGTGTATTAAATTCATTAGTCAGTGAAGAATCATTTTGGTTTTAGGTCCATGCCAAGGAGATGTTGTAATCTCATCCTGTTTCGTTTTGAGGAAATGCAATTTAGAGAGTTCTTAGCAGTTCCTCTTAACACAGCCCCTTCGTGGTCAGTTGCTGCCAGCGGTTACGGGTTAACTGTTCTCTCCATATACCACAAAAGCTAAAAGCTTCCCAGAGAAGAATAAAGACTCCTTCCATGAGGTACAAAGAGGAGCCCATTGCCCCCACTCCAACTGCTCTTTCGCCTCCCCAAGCACTTGTTCCCATCAGCAAACCACAAGGCACTACTCTTCTGACCTGTCTGCCTTGGGGAGAGGCTATTCCACTGTTCCACTAAAAAGAAGAGGGTTTGTTTTTAATATAATAATAATAAACTCTGAATTTCTTATTTCAGTATAAAAATTCCATCAAACTGCATGTGGAACACAGAAAGTCCGTGGTGTGGATGGTGTGGATCCCTCTAGATCTTCTGCCATCCCTGCCCCTTCACTGCTCACTCATCAGCCAGAGAAGTGGCAAGACTTCAGAGCAGTTTGGAATAATTATTTTATTTTATCGCTTCTTTCATAGAAAATCCCTTTAAAATTCAAGTTGTCTTCCTTCTCAGAAGAGAGACATCAGCCTCCTTACTGTGGTTGTTGCTTTCTTTCTGCCCTGTCTTTTTTCCAGGCAATTTCAGGGGAACATACTCTGTAAATGTAAATGCCATGCTGTTTTCTGAACATTTAATGGATTTTCTTCTCAATACAGAGTAATGCAAGGAAAACAGTGACCTGTGGAGATTTAGTTCAGACTTCATTGGTGAAGTTTTGAGATCCACATTTTTAAAGATGCTTGAAGATCCTGACAGACAACTGGTAAGGATTTTTAGTACTGTCTTTACAACCGATTTGTAAGCTTCTATTGTTTCTGTTCTGCAAGTTTCTGTCACTCAGATCAGTGCCTTTAGAAACCAGGTAATGAGTGAGTGTTTTGAGCAAGTAAAAAATTTTGCTCTTCATTTGCCTGTACTTAAAAAATCCCCTTGGTACTAAGCACCCTACTGTGCAAAGTGTCCTGGTGGGTACGTTTTATCTTTTCCTACGTTTATCCATTCTGGTGTATTGTTTCAGTTAAGAGGGTGGTCATCAGATGAAGTCTTGAAAAATTAATTAGAGCATTATGATATGCACAAGGCAAGGAAGCCAAAATGCTTCCTTACATGTAAATAACCTTACATGTAAAATGGAAAAGTTGTTTCTGCTTTTGTTTCCTTGTGTATAACAGGGCAGGGAACCATGCCCCCCCTTTGCTGGTGTCCTTTGCCACAGGCAGAGGCTATTACATGAGAGAGAGAATCAAATCTCACTTAGTCAAGGGGGCCCCACACCTGATGTGGTGCCATCAATAATCAATATAATTCCTGTCCTGGTGCAGAGGAGTCCTGTGTGGTCACCAGATCACGCCGAACAGTCAGAATGGCTAAATGATTTCTTCCAGCTGAAATCACTTTGTGGTGTAATGACGGGGAGTTCAGTCTGTTGGGCATAAATACATCATGTCTGGCAGAGCCTTTGGGGTTGTGCCATCACCGACTAACTCTAGAGGGCTGGGCAGGTAATGATATCCCTGCCATAGGCTTCTACGGGACAAGTGAAAAACATACAGACAGATTAGCGTGCTTTACTGGATTTGACATATTTTTAATGAATTAGAAAAAATCCATGGTAAATTCATTAAGACTTTTCCGTGGGGGTCTCTAACCAAAGTCCCACAGCTGGGATTTAAAGGTCCTGAGACAAGATGTAGACGTTTTCCCCTTGGATGACGCCCAGAGAACATACTGGAAAGATAAATGCACATTTCTCATCTTCTTTCTTTCTCTGTAAAACATTTAGGTTTAGATCTTCCCTGGAGATAAATTGGCACAGTTTCACTTATTGCAGTAGAGCTGCAATAATTTACGAAAAGCCTACGCATTTTAAATCATGTCAGTTGTGGCAGAGACAGGGAATATTACAAACCATGGTCCCTTGTGCATGACCACATCTCCTCCAGCTCCTGGTCCCCACCTGGCTACTTTCCCTGGCCAGGCTGGGTGGAGTTTTTCTCACCCACCAGCACCCCAGTTTTGACCTGGGGACAAGAAGTCCCTGGACAAGCAGAGCTGCAGCCAGGAAAAGCTCAGTGCCCATGTCCCCAGCCCGGAGAAGCCAACTCAATCCCTGCTCGATGCACAGGCAGAGTTATGGCTCCTGGGGACCCTGTGCCACCTCTCCAGCCATCCCCGAAGCTCCCCAGGAGCTCAGGCTGCCTCACACCCTTAGCAGCCAAAGCATGGGATTCCATGTCCAGCTTCACCTCGTGAATCCCCCATCCTTCCCCTGGAGCCTTTGCAGGCTTTGGGGCTTCCATTTAGTGGCCCTCAGAAGTAATTAACACAGAGGGCTGTATGCTGGTTCTGCAGAGGCCATTAATCACTTTTGCTGAGACAGAGGGACTGTTTGTACAGAGTTTGCAGAGATTATCGCCCTGGCTCCGGGATTTGTCACGTTGCATTACAAATGGTGTTTTAGTGAGCTCCTCCGTTCCCACTGGACCATAACCTGTCTGAGGCAAAGTCAAATATTGTCGAGCAGCAAAGGTTTCCCAAGAAGGGGCTTATCTGTTCCAGATTCCTTGATTATATAAATAAGACTTCGATATGGGATACAAATGCAATTAATTCCTCAAGGGCTACATTTGATAATGGCATAGAAATTAATCTTCAGCCGCAGAAATAACACTGGCTGTTTCATGGAGTTTAAGTAAAAGCCTGTGGAGATATCCAATATCCCACTGAAAATATTGCTTTATTTTCCCTTTCAAAATAATTATATTATTAATCTTGTAACCTACTGAGATTTCTTATTCGAAAATGTTTTAACAAGGATTAATTCATTAGTAACTGAAGGGAAGGGCACAGCCACCACAAAACACCCGAGTAGTGAGCAAGAGGCTGAGCAGGAGCAGGAGCCAGAGAGCAGAAGACTGAGCCAGTGTTCCCAGATTTCAGATCCACTCTCCCAGCCATAATCTGGCAGAAGGATGTACCAAGACTAAGTTTTACAAATGTGCATAAATATTCTGGTGTGAGTTAGTTGTCTAACACCATTGGGGAGCTTGTTCTAGATAACATAATCGGTTGTTTCCCAGGGATAACTGGGAAACTCTCATGTGATTCTACCAGGAGATGCTAATCATAAGCTCGTTCCTGCAAAAGTATTAAAGTATTAAGCTTGTACTTAAAGTAAACTGAGTAACTTAGGTATACTTACTTAAACTTCGTAATTATTAGTGTTATCAATTCCTTTTTTAGGTTAGATTTTCTTTCTGGGCTCAAACTACCTGCACATATAAATGCATTCAGTGTCGTCCCCAAACTTTTGTTCTCCATCTTGTAAGTAGCAGCTCTGTTCAGTTCACTATCCATATACCTCACAAGCCCGTGCAGAAGATCATAGAATCATAGAATCACAGAATGGTTAGAGTTGGAAGGGACCTTAAAGATCATCAAGTTCCAACCCCCCTGCCACGGGCAGGGACACCTCTCCCTAGAGCAGGTTGCTCAAAGCCCCATCCAGCCTGGCCTTGAACACTTCCAGGGATGGGGCATCCACAACTTCTCTGGGCAACCTGTTCCAGTGCCTCACCACCCTCACAGGAAAGAATTTATTTCTAGTCTCTAACCTAAATCTCCCCTCTTCCAATTTAAAACCATTACTCCTCCTCCTGTCACTAGACTTCCTGACAAAGAGTCCCTCCNATCTCCCCTCTTCCAATTTAAAACCATTCCTCCTCATCCTAAGGCTACATTACCTGACAAAGAGTACCTCTCCAGCTCTCCTGTAGGCTCCCATCAAATACTGGAAGGCTGCAATAAGGTCTCTCTGGAGCCTTCTCTTCTCCAAGCTGAACAGCCCCAGCTCTCTCAGCCTGTCTAAAGATGGATGTACCTAAATGGCACAGGCTTTTCTGTGGTTTTCATAGAAGAGAACACCTGAAAGGGAATGGGAGAGTGACAGGAGAAGAGAGGAAAGGAGATTCAAAGGCCGGTGGGATCTGGCTTTGGTGCAGAGATGCTGGTGCCAGGGTACAACCAAAGATAAGTGGTGTTCACACCACTCTTAAATGCACCAAATAAATTATGTTTGTCAGTAAGCAGGTGAGTAGGATATCAAGAGACATGTATTTGGGGACTGGGACACAGTTTTGGCCCAATCACAGAAAAAAAAAATGCAGTGAAATTCTAGAGAAAAAAAAAATATGTGAAAGCAGCGCATTGGTCTTCTTCAGTGTAATGGTACTGGATTTTTTGTGGTGGAGGTAAGTGTGAGTAACAGGAGGGTAGGTGAGAAAGCCTTAATCAAATGTAGTTTTACAAAAGTTTTGTTATTTAGAAGTTTGGTGAGTATGTATTTTGAGCAATCCTACCACCTGCAGCTTGAGTCGGCTAGCTACTTCAGAGATGTTTGGAAGGCACAAGTGAACAGATGGTGTGTTTGTGACACCATCAGATAGTGGGCAGTGAATATTAGTAAACTGGCAAGTATCCACCAAAACTTATTCCAAAGCAGATAATTAAATAAGTTATAAATAACAACAACAAAAAAATTAAAAATAAATCTTAATAGTTGAGAAAGGAAGAACGAGAGGAGGAAACAAGATTTCGTTTTTTTCCCCAATTAATTACACAGCCCTATTTCTTACTTTTTCCTAGTCCGTTACACACAGAGACCAATTAAAAACCTAATAAATTAAACATCCCTCAGGTATTCTACATAAATGAAGCTAATCGCCTGCCATTTTGATACGATCAAGCATATGTAATAACAATGTTTTTGTTCTCAGCAGCATTAAGAAATAAAGACAGACTTGAAATCAAGTCCCCCAGACATCACAAAAAACCCAGGTAGATGGAAAAAAATTCCTCTAATTGGCATAGAGCGGTGATTTGTATGAATGCCATATTCCCATTTTAATTTTACTATCTTCAGTTCAGAAGCTTGGCAGGCCTGCCTGGGTTTTGGGTTTTGATAGAATCCATTTTGGATTTTTTGTTCACATTTCTCTCTAATTCAAGCTTGATGTTTAAAGCAACAATAAGTTTAACTTCTTTTCTATACAATACAAAAGAAAATACTGCAATTCTGTAAGCATATATCTCGTATCCTAATTTGATATCCAGGTTACTTAATAAAAAAATCTCACATAAACAAGCAACTCCCGTTCTGAAAACTCATTGTGGATACTGAGTGGTGAGGTCCAAATGTGGATAGAAATACAGTCACAGGACTTGGGAGAAGATTCTGGCTATGGAAAGGCAGCCAAATAGTTGTTGAGGATGACAAGAATGTTCTTCGGGCATGCGGAGATGCAGTCAGGAAAGCTGAGGCTTGTCTAGAACTGAAATTGGCCAAATATGTCAAGAACAACAAGAAAAGGTTCTTCTGACACATGAGCAGTGAGCAGAAGCACATGGAAGATGTAGGACAGTTGCTAAACAGGGCAAGGAAATCAGGTGCTTGTCTTTGCAAGGCCACTTGCAAATATTTGAAAAGTTGTGGAGATCAGTGGATGTCCCTGATAACCGGAAGAGGGCAAATGCCATACCCATCTACAAGAAAGGCCCAAAAGAGGACCCAGGAAACAACAGGCCCGTTAGTCTTCCTTCGATTCCCAGGAAAGTAATGGAACAAGTCCACCTAGAAAGCGTTGCTAATGAAATGAAGCAGGTGACTGGGAAAAGCTAACAAAGATTTACCAATGGCAAATGATGCCACAATACTCTGATTCCTTTCTACAACAAAATAACATCTTTTCTTGACATGGGAAAGCAGTGGGTGTTGTTCACCTAGACTTCAGCAAAATCCTCAACACAGTTTCCCACAGTCTTCTCCTGTACACACTGGCAAGGTACAGCTTGGGTGGGTGGTCTGTGAGATGGAAAGGGAATTGGCTAATGGGCTGCACTCAGAGGATAGCAATTAGTGGTTTTCACTCAGGCTGGCAGCCTGTCACAAGTGGGGTCCCCCAGGGACCAACATTGGGCTCCATGCTCTTCAGCATCTTAATGAACTATCTGGATGATGGGATTGAAAGCACACTCACCACATTTGTTGATGACACCAAACTGGGTGTTGAGGTAAACATGTCAGGAGGGAGAGCTATCTTATAGAGATACCTGGACATGCTGGAAGAGTGGTCTAGCAAGAACTATATAAAATTTGACAGACAAGAGCAAGGTCCTGCACCTAGGATAACATAAGCAAAATGTCCAGTACTGGCTAGGATCTGTGTGGCTGGGGAACAGCATTGCTGAAAGGGACCTGAAGGTCCTGGCGGTCAACCAGCTGACCAACGCACCCCCGCAGCAACAAAGGCAAATCAGATCCTGGGTGGCATCCACAGGGACATTACTGGTAGAGAGAGATATGCAATCATCCCCCTCCACTTTGCACTTGCTGGGCCGCACCTGGAGGATTTTGTACAGTTCTGATGTCCACAATTCAAGAAAGGCATGAGCAGACTGGATAGAATCCAAGGGAGGACTACAAAAATGACCAAAAGGCTGAAAGAACCTGCCTTGTGAAGGAAGACTGAAGGAGTTAGGTATTTTCTCCCTGGAGAAGAGAAGACTTAAGGGAGACCTCATCACAGTGTTCCTGTAATTAAAAGGCAGCTACAAAGACATTAGGGACTCCTTCACAAGGAGCCATATGAAAGGGGCAACAGATACAAGTTGCACTGGCAGAGGTTTCATATCAACATAAGAAAGAAATTTTTTAGAGTAAGAGCAATCATTCACTGGAACAACCTCCCCATGAATGTGGTGGAGTCCCCATCTTTGGAGGTTTTCAAGATGGAATTGGACAAGGAGATAGACAATCTCATCTAGGCTCCCCTTCCCATGAGGAATTGGACCAGATGATCTTCTGAGGTCTCCTTCAACCTGGGCTGTTCTATGATTCAAATTATCATTTCCATCTTAATTGTAGGGTGCAGGTTTATAATTATAACTCTTGTGTATGGCTGATTTTTATTTAGGATTTATTGTGTATTGGGTGAAGACTGGGCTTTTAAAATACAGTCAGCACAGTAGACCATTGACTTGTGCATGCTAGTGATCCCAAACTCTGAAGAGCTGGAGAGCTCAGGGAAATATTTGCACCACCATTCCACAGGCAAGAAGCTAAGACATGTCCAAGGGCAATGGCATCCAGCTCAGGCACCCAGGGAGTTGGAGGCAAACTGGGAGCTGAATGCAGGGTTCCTGTCCTGTGCCTTTTCTCTCAAGACTCTTCTTGTCCATGCTCTTCCTTGAAGAACATCCAGCAGAAAGCAGAGACACTCTGATCTTCTTGAGTGGGTTAGAATAGGTAGTAACCTGTTTCCTATTAAATGCTGCTGTTGGTGGTCCAGAAGACACTTTAACCTGGAAAAGAGATGAATGAGGGGAAATATCACAGAGGACTATGCAGTCACAAGTGGCACAGGAAGAGCAACTAAGGAAAGTTGCTGCATGTTTCATCCATTACAAGGGCTAGCTGAATGATACTACATTCAAAACAGACACGTGAAAGTATTTTTCATAAGATGTGTTCAAGCTGTGCAACTCCTTACCACAGAAAATTAGAGGCTTAAATTTTACATGGTCTCAAGGAGAGACTGGACAAATCAGTGAAAGAGAAAGTCTTTGTGTGCTGCTAAAAACAAAATATTTTTCCTAGGTCAGGAACTCCGTAACAAATCATCAGAAAGTTGGAAAGTCATCTGGGGAAGTACCAAAGAAATGTTTTATCTATTTTCATCCTATTCCTAAGGAACAGCTTTCAGCCACTATTGGAGGCACAATGCTGGTCTAGACAGATTTTTGGACAATCCAGGAACAGCCCTGCTTGTACTCTTGGAAACTGACAGAGAGGTCAGGGAAGGAAAGAGAGAGCCAGGAATTCTAGAAAACTGCTTTCTTCGTTTTTTTCTGAAAACCTGCCTGTTGAAACGGGTGCCAATTCACAAAGTGAAAAATTTCCTCAGTGTTTCTCCAAGACAGTCTGAAAGAATAACTGCCCCAAATAGTCAAATCAGTAGCATCTTTGGCCCCACAGGAATGAACATGGCAAAAAGATCATTCTGGATCAACCAGAAGTCACGACTGCAACAGGAAACTTTTAAGTTCTCTGCTGAGTTTCTGGAAGGAGATCAGACTTAGAAAAAAATAACCCATACCATGCTTTGGGTCATTTCCACAGCCAGAAGAGCATCAGCCTACCCCAGGCTCTTGCTGCAAGTACCCTCAGGTGCAATTAACTACACGGATTCAGCCTATCAATAATGGCATGAGTAAGGTTGCTCCTTGATGTAGTATCTGGTGCTGGGCAGTGAGCCATGTGCAATGTCAGGTGAGCTCCACAGAAGGATTTGGCTGCAAACCTGCCAGTGCTGCAGCGTGTGTAATGCTAAAAACCATAACGAGGAGTGTTTGGCATCATGAGGTCTGTGTTCTGCAGGGAGTTTCGGGCTACCAACGCAGGGTCTGAGTCAGTCCAGCTCCCTGTTGTGCAAAGGCAGAAACTGAGTCAGAAACGGTAATGAAGTTTTCTTATGGGAATTAGAAAGATTTTTAAAATTTTTTCTTACATTTTATTATTTTGTTCCCTATTCTCTTGGACCACTAAACCATTTCTGGGTCACTTTTCCCTACTGGCCAATTCTTTCCTCCAGTTAACACTCAGAAACCCTCACATATATTTTTCTCTCTTCCTTGGTTTCTTTTAAATCCCAGTGACTCATGTGCTGTCTCTTTTCTTCCTCCTAGCTCTGGGCTCTGGGTTGTTTTTGATTGGACCCATGTTAACAGCTTTGTTGTTTCCCTGTATCCGCACACAGAGTGCAGCTGCACACTCTCCCTCCCAACCCCAGGAGAAGAAACCAGAAAATAAAGTCCCCCCGAGAGGGCCCAGCCAGTCTCTTCTGCCGAAGCAACTTCGGCATAAATGACTGCTTCCGTGGGCAGACAGCTGAACTCTCCCAGACAAATTTGGGGCTCAGAGTGCACAGACATAATAATTACCAGAAATACATCACAACCTCCTCTCCTGGCATTAGTCAAGCCGTTTCTAAGTCACAAGGTGCCATCTCTCCCTCGCTCCCGACTCTCTGGGCATGAAAACTTTTGCTTTCTGTCATTCTCTCCCAGTACAACTGCAATCTTTCTCCCTGAAATTGTAAATGATAACACCTGCTGGGGCTCTTATTTGTTCATTCCCCGTATCTCAGGCTGCTCCCCGTGTGAGATATTATGCCCACACAGAGGTATGAAACGTACAGTGGCTGCTTGTGAAGCTTTTATATGAAGGAGGCAATGAGTATAAATAATGGTATTGTTCTGATGTTCTTCATCTTGTATCTGACAGAACATGTTCAAGAAACCCCAGGAACACTCTAAAGCTGATGGAGAAGTCATTCACACCATATCAGCCTAGCTGAAAACAAATGAGCAGGACTGCTCTGGACGTCCTATTTTCCTTTCACCACCAGAATGTATTTATTCTTCATGTCATACCATATTCATATTTACTTTAATGATTCATAAACATCCCAGGTTCCAGAAGCTTCTAATTAACTCATCTATTTAGTGTCGTTAACAGATGCTCGGGGAGTGATTTATTATACAATACGGGATCACACCAACGTATAAATCCAGCCAATGGAATTGGCAGCCAGTCTGGATAAATATCTTCTGCTGCTGGTAGATGAGACTCTGTCCCAGATTCAGCATTAATGCCCTGCAGACTGCGGCTGAAGCATTATTGCTTGCTTCTTCTATTAGTCTATAGATGTAGCGTACGTTGTACTCTACAACATCAGTTATTTCTCTCTTTTTAAAAAAAAAGATTTAGTGAGGTACTGCATAGGATTCGGGGTATTCATTTATCCTGTCTGAGAAAAGAGGAAATCAATAGCCCCACAGAAGTTTTTGCTCAAGCTCCTTTTAATTTACCTCTGGTTTTATGTAGTTTCAAAGCCAAAACGAGTCCCAAACAGCAAAACAATCCTGAATGTAATTAGAAAATTCACATTGGGAACCCCATCTATCTGAGAGATGGGGCCAGATCTCCAGAGGATTCATTGGCAAACGGGGGAGTGGGACTGGCCACCACGGCTTTGGGCAGGATGTGGAGCAGATCTACAACAGCATTATTTTTACTTAGAAACTAGGTTGGATTTTCCTTTCAGATTTCAAAATGGTGTTACCTGGGCTGGAGCTCTCTTCCAAAACTGAGAGGCAGGAGGAGAGCTGCAGCTGCCCTGCAGACAAATCTTACGGCTTTTCTCTCAAGAGCTCATTCCCTTTTCATTCTAGTTCTGCTCGATGGTAACACCATGACTCAGTCTGTGTTAGCAAAATACTAAGGAAACACAGATAAATATTGTTTTAAATTCCTTAAGGTGGAAGTCACTAGAGGGTTGTTAGAATACTTTTTTCTTTTTGTTTTTTTTTTTTTCTCCCAGTAATTATACTTTTGTCTGTCCCTAGTCTTCAAAACTTTCTTGTTTCAATGCACTGAAAGGGACTATTGTAAATAATTAGAGTGTTTTTTCTGCTCAATGTTTAAAAATGGTATTTTTAGCAAAGTTACTGGGTTTTAATGTACTTTTGACTCAGAGTAAGATTTTGAAGATGAAGCATCTCTTCTGTCTGCTCCAAGCTCTACTTAGAGCAGTGCTTTCTGCAGAAGGGAATTTGGGGAGGGGGAAAAAATAAAATATGTAAGGGGGGATGGGAAGCAAAACTGTATTAACATGGCACCATGCCCCAATAAGTGAAGGAGAAGGGACTATAAGAGCTTGAAAAAGGGGATAGACATTAAACAAATCTGCTGCACTAAGGAATTTCTAGGAGTTATTAAATTTCTCCTCAGGACTATTAGCAATCAATGTAGGAACAACACCATGATGAGTGTGACTGTTCCTAATTTTTAATTAAAGGTTTCCTCTCCAGCTTCTTCCATCTCTCATGGCCAGTTCACAAGGCACGTACTGAATGAGAAAGGCAGAGTGTGCTCCCACCAGCTGTGCTGTGGGAAGGGCTTCCAGCTGGGGCTACATCAGCAGTGCATCTTGCCGCAACCAGAATGTGCCCAGGAACCTCTCCTGCCCCGGCCTGAGGGGAATCTCTGCAGATTCTAAGGAACAACCCTGTAGTTTCCCCCCAAACTGGCCATCTCCCATCACTCAGGCTGTTTTCTCAAAGTCCGCAGAACAACTGCCCTTGTAATTTGAAAAGTCAACAGAAAACAGCATACACTGTAGCTGCCTACGTACTCCAGACATCCCAGAATCAGACCTCAGTTACATAGAAACACACGAAGAAAAGTCAAGTATCTGGTAAGTGAAGGCTAGGAACACTGTGACAGCAAACTGATGCCACAGCATGTACTATCCTGCATACCCCTCTTACCTCATCTCAGTCACTTCTGCCTCTCAATGCCATCAAACATGCCAGGTACAGCAAATAGCTACTAAAGAAAATCAGGTATTTGAAACAATTTTGGCAGCTCCCTCTGCCAGCCCTCATAGAATCACAGAACTGCTGAGGTTGGAAGGGACCTTTCAGATCATCAAGTCCAACCACCAACATAACACTGACAAAGCCATCACAAAACCATGTCCCTCAGCACTACATCTACTTGTATTTTAAATAAATCCAGGGATGCCCTCCTATAACTTCCCTGGGCAGCCTGTTCCAATGCTTGGTAACCTCTTCAGCGAAGAATTTTTTCCTACTATCCAAGCTAAACCTCCTCTGGTGCAACTGGAGACTATTTCCTCTTGTCCCAAGTTCTGTTCATAACCTTACAGAACAGTGAAACACCCAACAGGGTCCAAGTCCCATCACCACCAGCCAGCTGCTCTGTTCCAGGACTCCTCCACACCTGTGCTACACTGTGATGGCACTGGGCTTTGATTCAGCATTTTTAAGCTGCGTTCTTCCTATTTAAAAAGGAAGAATAAACTAGGTATGTTACAGATGCCATTATAATGTCAGGAATATCAAGACAGTCACACGCTCTTCAGATCTTCATAAATAACAATCACAAGCAACAGACATACCAGTTCACATGGCTGGAAGGGACTTCTTGAGGGCATCCAGGCACTTTGCAAAAGGGTTACCTTTTGTATTCAAACAACACAGACAAATAAAATACTATGTTCTTTTAGGTCAATTCCACATTCTGTAACAGAACAACTGTCAAAACTATTTTCGGTAAGAACTGCAACCCAGATTTAGAAGGAAGTCCAGTATCCCACCAAAAGCCATGTGAAATCCGAGAAGCATTTCTAAAACCATTGCCTCAGACCATGTGAACTTTCTAGCAGGAATCAAGATGCTGGAATAAATAATGAAACATGAACGTTCCAAAATATATGGTCACAAACCCATTTACTAAACAGTAGAATAAAATATTAGGACAATAACCTGCAAATGCTGAGATGCAAAAGAAGCAGTAACACCTTATAAAAATAAGCTTTAATATTAACAACTTAATTTCACATTACATACTACATATTAATCTTTCTTTTTGCAAGTTCAAACAAAGTTCAAGTCCTGCATTGTTTACAAAGATGCATTTATTCTTCTTCACTTTTCTGCACTGATTGCATGGCTTCTGCTTTAACCCTATTTCGCTTTCTTTTTCTTCTTTTCTTCTTTTCAGAAGGCTCCTGACCCTCCTGTGTTTTCTTTTTCTTTTTCAGACAGCTGAGAGGATTGGGGCCACCTGCCCTTTTACGTTTTCTTCTCTTTTCACCTTCTTGCTTTGCTAGTCCTTCTTTTTCTTTAAGCTGCACAATACTTTGTTTTTGGTGCTCTGGAACAAGCTCATTCATCTGTGACTTTTGAACAAATGCCAAAGATTTAGGAGAAGGTTTGTCTAGCACCATAGTGTTCTGAATAATAAAGAGGAGAGGAACACCAGCCTTCTTTTTCACTTTGCTTGCTAACTCCTGGTCCTGTAAAATTAAACACTTTAGTCAATATTTTCCGATTAAATGATATTTGCAATTCAAATGAACCTACTTTTAATACAAAACCATGAAGATAAATTACATTATCAAAAAGATAAGAAACTTAATCTAGTAGATATATGTGGCAGTGCCTCTCAGAGCAATTTATATTTCAATTTCTCTCCTTCTGATTAGCTGCATTTTTGACAGAAAATTTATTAACATTTCCTTTTTTCATGCTTTCTGAGGAAAAAGTGCTAGTTCATTTGTATGCAGTCCACCACTTCACAAGAAGTAACATAGTTTCTTTATAACAAGCAATTTTTAAACTCCTTATATCTTACATAAGTATAGATAATTCTACTGTAAACTGTTTTATATATATTGTATATTATTTATACACAGCATCCCAATGACAGACCTAAGAAAAAACCTGCCTTTCTTATTTATATACAAGTTCTACCCTTATTATCTAGGAAAAGCTTCCAAAATTTCTTAAAATTGAAATTATATGGTCATTCAACAATTAATTTCACTTTTCAGACCACTGCTCAAAACAGTTCAGTGGATGCACACACAAGCAATATGCACATTAACATTCACCAGTTGTTTACTCATATGTCATTGGGTGGGCAGTATGTTTTATACACTTTCTGCTAAACTAAGTAATATCCTTCTACGGTAGAAAAAATTCTAGTTGCTCAAGTAAGACAAAAGACTCCCTACTTCATAATTAGCAAATACATTTAAGAGTGAGTAAAGCTTTATAAGGTTAATTCCTATAAGCTATTTAAAAAAACCTTATAATCGAGGTTTCTGTAGGTTTCCCTGTCCCTAGGTATCAAAGGACCACTTCAAATGAAATAGGGTTATGTTTTCCTTGAGCATTTACCTGTGTAGCGACAAAGAAGTGGTGAGGGTTGCCTTCTTCAATCATGGAGAGTAAACAGGCCGAACCACTCACAGGATCCTTGTGGTGAGAACAGCTTCGAAGTTTAAATCTTTGGGCAATTAATTTTGCTCCATACAGTGCTTTCCCCAGTGATTCTAGCTCTTTCAGAACACATCTGAAAACAAAAACCAACAGTGATTTCTAAATGAAAACAATAACTACACCTTTCTTTTTACAACAGCAAAAGGCTGACATAAGTTAATTATGAACGAGCAATGTTCTGTTGTTCAGAATTCTATGATTTGTAAATGGCAGCCAGTAACCTGAAAGCAGTAGCCCATCTGAAGACATCAGCAAGATTTCCTTGGTTCTAAACAAGGTTAACCAGTAACAACACTAAGTTAAATTAAATTATTTTAAAATATTTCATATCAGTGACAATGCTAAGTCCTTACATTTGTGTTCAGCTATCACCTAGCATATGAACTACTACTTAACAAATACAATTACTTGAATTAGCACAAACTGATTAAAGACTGCGTGCAAGCTAAACTCTGTATTAGCATCCATCACCTTGCTTCAAACTTGCTACAAGAATCCAACTGACTCAAGCAGAAGAAGAAAAAAAGACTGTCAGTATGCCTAAAAATCTGGAAGTTTATGGCTCCACAGCATTCCACTTTGACAATAAAATGCAAACCTAAATTTCTCCTCGTAGCAGCACTTGGAGCAGATGTTCACATGGGAACATGGTAAGCCTATGAGGGTGCTGGCTTGGATACTCAGGAATGAACAGAAGATGAAACTTAACTTACTCCGGCCACCAAGTATGTGTCCACTTTTAAATGTGGACAGTTGACAGGAATGTATGGCCTTGAAATACAGCTTCAAGGACGGTAAATACAGAAATATGGTAGCAACTAGTTTTCTTTACAGAGAAGAGAGTCTAGCCTTTGAGGACAGTCTCTGTGGAGACCTGAGCATATTCTTTTTTGCAGACTCTCATAGTGAGCCAGCTCATTTCCTCAGGGAAGCTCTGGTTGTGCCATTGAGGTGCTGCCTCACCAACTTAGCATTCTGACAGCAAAGAAAACGAGTCCATTCAGCTGCCCTAGGTGAAAAAAGGCCAAAAAGAACAACAGATACTACTAAAAGAAGTAAGCAAGGAGTGACACATAGACATGACTGGAATACAGTCTGGATCAGTGATTCCCAAACCTCTCACAATTAAGGTCATGACTCAACTCTTTCTATTGTTTAGAAGTATGAGCCAGTTCTGTGTGCTTTGCAAGATGGTGCACTGTTTAATTTTTGTAGCCTAGGGTATACATCTTCCTAGTATTTTCAGTACTTGTCTCCATGATGGGCATTGAAGAAATTCAAGTGAGGGAGAGGGAAGTGATTGATGCTCCCCCTCTACTCCGCTCTGGTGAGACCCCATCTGCCATCTGAAGTACTCCGTCCAGCTCTGGGGCCCCCAACAAAAGAAGAACATGGACCTGTTGGAGCAAGTCCAGAGGAGGGCCACAAGAATGATCAGGAGGATGGAACACATCTCCACTGCAGACAGGCTGAGAGAGTTGGGGTTGTTCAGCCTGGATAAGGTTCTGGGGAGACCCTGGCTTCCAGTACCTGAAAGGCGCCTACAGGAGAGATGGAGAGGAACTCCATCAGGGAGTGTAGTGATAGGATGAGATGTAATGGTTTTAAACTGAAAGAGAGGCTATGTAGATTAGATATGAGGAAGAAATTCTTTACTGTGAGAATGGTGAGGCACTGGAGCAGGTTGCCCAGAGAAGCTGTGGATGCCCCAACACGGGAAGTGTTCCAGGCCAGGCTGGTTGGGGCTTTCTGCAATCGGGTCTGTTGGCCTCTTCTCCCAGGTGAATAATGACAGGTCCAGAGAAAATGGTCTGAAGTTGCGGCAGAGGAAGTTTAGATTAGATATCAGGAAGAATTGCTTCACTGAGAGGGTGGTCTGACACTGGAACAGGCTGCCCAGGGAGGGGGTGGAGCCACCATCCCTGGAGGTTATTTAAGAAATGTGTAGATGTGGCACTTCAGGGCATACCCTAGTGGTCGAGATTATTGGGCTGGGTGATTTGTTTTGTGGGGTTTGGGGTTTTTTTGTAGCGTGTGGGGTTTTTTTCGTGTTTTGCTTCTTTTTTTGTTTTTGGTGTGCGTATGGTTGGACTCAATCTCAGAGGTCCCTTCCAACCACGAAAACTCTGTGATTATGTGATTTTATCATATGCAATATGCAAAGTAAAGTAAAAACAAAGGCAACTTAGATGTTCAGTGTGCATGCTTTACCTCCACGCCTTTGCCTGGCACATCCCTGATCTCCCTTGAGAGCAGCCACTTTGGAAGCCAACTCCGTGCTGACAAGCCAAGACTCCAGACCAGCAGTAACTCCCTCCCAGCCCAAGAGATCCGACCTCACCTCTGTTCCCACTTGGCCGGGAAGTGGCCAGGAGTGGGAAGCAGCCCATTCGTGGATGAAAAGCTCAACATGAGCAGGCAGTGCGCGCTGGCAGCCCAGAAAAACAACCGTATCCTGGGCTGCATCAAAGGAAGCGTGACCAGCAGGTCGTGGGAGGTGATTCTGCCCCTCTGCTCTGCACTGGTGAGACCCCACCTGGAGTGCTGTGTCCAGCTCTGGAGTCCTCAACATAGAAAGGACATCGAACTGTTGGAATGGGTCCAGCGGAAGGCCACAATGTCTGTCCTCCTATGAGGACAGGCTGAGGGAGCTGGGGCTGTTCAGCTTGGAGAAGAGAAGGCTCCGGGGAGACCTTACAGCAGCCTTCCAGTATCTGAAGGGAGCTACAGGAGAGCTGGAGAGGGACTCTTTGTCAGGAAGTCTAGTGACAGGAGGAGGAGTAATGGTTTTAAATTGGAAGAGGGGAGATTTAGGTTAGAGACTAGAAATAAATTCTTTCCTGTGAGGGTGGTGAGGCACTGGAACAGGTTGCCCAGAGAAGTTGTGGATGCCCCATCCCTGGAAGTGTTCAAGACCAGGCTGGCTGGGGCTTTGAGCAACCTGCTCCAGTGGGAGGTGTCCCTGCCCATGGCAGGGGGGTTGGAACTTGATGATCTTTAAGGTCCCTTCCAACTCTAACCATTCTATGACTCTACGACCCTCCCTCACGCACCGGGGTTACCCCTCAGCCGCCCTCACTTTCGGCACGGCGGCCGGTGCTGCTGAAAGCTCCAGCCCTTCTGCGATTCCACTACAGGCCCGCAGCCGAGCTCCCCACCGCCGGGCCGGCCCCGCGGCGCCACCGCCGTGAGGGGACATGGGAGGCCGGGCAGCGGCACAGGAGGCTCCGCGGCTTCCCCACGCAAGCGGCGGGCGGCCCGCAGCGGCCCCGCTCCCCGTCCCCGGGCCTTACCGGGTGGTGAAGAGCTGGGTGGCGCCGCCCAGGTATCCGGGCAGCTGCTCCCGGATCTGGATCTTGTTGCGGAGCGCGGCCTGGCAGAAGGTGCCGTCCAGCAGCACCTGGAAGGGCTCTCGGAAGTGGAAGTTGTGCTTGTAGAAGCCCATGTTCCTCTTGGCGTGCTTCTGCCTCTTCAGCTTCATGGCGCCGCCGCCGGAAGCTGCGCCGGG